>CAUYPK010092270.1:0-19552 GCA_963574355.1 Loris lydekkerianus | reverse complement strand
ACACTAATCAAATTGATTAACATTACATACTTTTGTGTGCCACACCTTCTGGGGGCAAGACATGATTGCAAGAGGGACTTTACCTAACAAATGCAATCAGTGTAACCTGGCTCATTGTACCCTCAATGAATCCCCAACAATAAAAAAAAAAAAAGAAAAGAAAAGAAAAGAAATAAAGTATGATATGAGTTATAAAACAAACAAACAAAAAAAAATTACATACTTCATGAAATCAGTGAACTGCTAGCATTCATTGAATAATGTTCTCCACACTCTGCTAAGTGCTTTATACACGTCGTTCTGAAAAAAGCACCATGAGCTTCCCTGAACTGCCAAAGTGGGCAAATGAGCCTAGATCACCCACCTACCAGTCATCCTAACATTATTTTCTGAAATAAATGTTAAACACATTGCATAAGGGAATAACTTCAAATTTTAAATCATTTTTGGATAAAACACAAGATTTCAAGGGAATTTTGCGCTTTTAATGAGGGTGGGTAAATTGAGAAGAGAAACAGATGCTCAGAATAACCAGAAGTTGAATGAGCTGTCTGTGAATAATAGTTGCTTTAATACTATAAAGACTTACCTCTTACCAGGTCAAGAAATGTCTCCATTTTCAATTTTTTTTTTAAACGGAAATTTTTAAATGTTCTAATCCACATTTAACAGAGTTCTCCTCTCAACCAAAGCAAGATTCGGAGTTAGTAATAAGAGCTTAGTTTCTATAAAGCAGAGTAAGTAGATATACTAGAATTAAACTTCTAATTTATATTTATTAAAATATTATGCCTATGCTTACGCAGAAGACCATGAAAAAAGATCTACAGGGGTTTGGGTGCAGAAAATACATTGTGCATATTTGATCCAGTTTGGATGTATGCATGTCCATGCTGAAACAAGCTTCTTTCTTCCAAAGAAGTAAAAACAATGTGATGAATTTTCCATTTGTAAATTGAAACTTTGTGGTTTTTTTTAATAAGTCTTTAAAGATTTCATCATTTTGTTTCTTTCACATAATTATCTTTATGTGAATTGCCTCGTTAATTGTTGTTTTCTTTGTAAGGTAAATTACAGTGTTGTGAAATGGCCATGCTACTCATAAAATGCTGTCAAACTGTGAACTGCAGAAGCCTTTGATGGAGATAACAAAGATCAAATTACATTGTCTTTCCTTTTCCAGGTGGCATTTCTCACCAAGATTTTGTTTCAATCAATACCATTATTGCTACTCATGCAATTTTATCATTTCAACAAAAAATAAAATTCTTGGTCTTTCTAACTTATCAAGTTAACCACATTAGCCATTAGAAAATTTTTTTCTAACCTTATTCTTTTTAGTGGAGAGATATTATTTTTTTTTTCTTTAGAGATAGTTTCACTCTGTTGCCCTGGGTAGAGTTCTGTGGCATTATCATAGCTCATAGCAACCTCAAACTCTTGGGCTCAAGCAATCCTTTTGCCTAGCCTCCCAAGTAGCTGGGATTACAGGTGCCTGCATGACCCCTGGCTAAATTTTCTATTTTTTTAGTAGAGTTGGGGTCTCAATTTTGTTCAGGCTGGCCTTGAGCTCCTGAACTCAAGTGATCCACCTGCCTTGGCCTAGGATGATAGTTATGAGTCACCACATCTGGCTGGAAACGTATTAATTTTATAACTTTTCAACTTCACCCAATAGAATCCTTGTCCTTGGGTTTTTGCAGCTTTGCTTGGGTAGGATCAAAGCACCAAAACTTTGAGAGGGAGAATTAGTTGTTCTACATCCTCAGCATACTCTTCTTTCAATAGAGCATCCTAGTAGCATAAACCACTTTAGACAGAGTTTATGATTAACTGTGAGGCCTAAATCCTGCCCATGGCCAACCTGGGCATTACTCAAGAGACCCATGGGCTCAGCCTCGATTTCAGGAATTTCTCATGGTGCTTCATTCACCCTGTCAGGTTAGATCATCAGATTTATATTCCCAAGCATTCCCCATTTCTCCAGCATTTAAGAGTAACCATGTTTATAATATTTACACAATGTCTATCTTTCTCTTTAGATTGTAAACCCTGTGAGACCAGAGACTTTAGCTTATTCAAGTCTGCCTTCCTAGGTTCTTTCTAGCAGAGTGCCTGGCACATAGTATTTGCTTAAATGATGTGTATTGAATGAACATATGATCAAAGACAGGTTCTGCCTTTACAGTTTGGGTCACTATTTTCATTTCTCATTCTAGTCTAGAATAGGCCTATTTGGTTACAAACAACTGTTGAGGGGTGGCACAAACTGAAATCTTTATAAGAGCCAGTGAAGGCTGAATGTGAGGCTTTATGTTGAGTCCTGCCAAAAAAGAGCTGCTCAGCTCTGGGTTGTCAGAGCCACAAGGTAATGCCAGGTCTGAATTTTGAAGAGAAGTCAGATTTTGTATTTTTGCATAGAATAATCAATTGGTCAGGTTTTCTGATTTTTTTAATACACTTTAGGTCACCAGGATATATCTTCAGTGTACAAATTGCAAATTTGCAACTGCTGATCTATGTATGTCTTCTGTTCTTCTCTAGTTTATAAATTTGTAAAGAAATGTTTTTGGGTAATTACTGCTTCCATTGGTTAGGTATTTAATGTCTGTATTAAAATCAAGATTATAACAAATTTGCTTGCAATTTTCCCTTCTTTTTTTTTTTTGGTTTTTTGCTTGCATTTTAACCCTGTCTTTTTATGTCTCGCCACTGAGAATGGGATTTGTCTGATGACAGAAGGATTCCACAGTTCAGACCAAATGGACTCATACTTCAAAAGTCTTTTCCTGCATTCCGATCAGCCTCAAACAGTTACTTCCTGCCATGTTGGCTCATACTAAAGGCGTCCAAAGGCAAGTACAAACCAGACACAACTTAGGAATCTTCTTCCCCAAGGTTAAGATATTCTCCACCATTTTGCAAGTCATATCAATGAGATCATGTTTAATTTTAATCAAAGCCAACTCATACCCTTGTTCCACTCCCATCACTCAATTTCAAAGTTCTTTGTGGGGATTTAATGTAATTTATATTTTATCTTTTGGACTCTCATTCTTTTCTTTTGAGGGAAATATCTGTGGTTTGTCCTAATCGATTTTGTTCAAACTCTGATGTTCACATTCAGTAACAAGATCTTTCCTCCTTTCATAGATTCTTCACAATTAGCATCAGCTGTGAACTTAAAGTCCTAAGTCTATTTCTCTTAGACCTCACTCTGAAAAAACAGCTGCCTCTCTTTCTGAGAGGTATCCCTGCTACCTCTACCAGGGGTGTCTCTATTCTTTAGTCCTGGCCCTGAAGTGAAAAATGGCCTCTTCAATGAATCCTGTACCCTGCTGACCAAAAGTAAATGGTCACTGTTAGTGTTGCTCCTTCACTAGTCCCTTCAAACATTGGCTCAGTCTGTATCTTCCTTTCCCCAGTCCTTTCTCTTGCTTCTGGGACAAGTCACACGTAACAGTGTTTTTGTCACTCATATCCAGGCTGAATTCCAATCAATTTATTCTACTTAGTTAGATTTACTTTCTTTTGCCTGAGAAATATTTGTGGGTTTGATTCTTTATCTAGTCTTTGTTAACCAGAGACATCTGTGATGGCACTATTGACAAAACTCATCCTAATTTACTTGTTTTCCCCTTATATCTGCTCTGATTTCCCTTCCATTCATTCCAATGTCTACATGGTTTTTTTGCTATAAACTACATAGAGTACTTGATCCATGTAAGGATTTAGATGCTAGAACTTTTATGTAAAGAAATCTGGAATTAGACAAAATATTTTACATTTTATCAAATTAAAAGGAGAAATTATCTCAAGTCAATAAATAATACCAGAGCAGTAACTTAGAAACTGCATGGTTATGACAAATTAATTAATCTTTCTACAGTTTAACCATGACTTGGGCATGCCAGCCCTACAACTTTTGTGGATCAGTTGAGATAATTTATTTCAAAGTATCTTAAAATCTACAAAAAAAATTTCACAAATATAAAATATTATTAAATAAAGTAACTAGGTCATGTAGAACTATATCTTGATACTCACACAACTGGCATGTGTTTAACACAATATTTTCCCAGGTCTATTTCAAGGACAGACAGATACACATGCTGCTTTGGGCTGTGCTCTGGAAAATGGCATGTGATCCACGTGGCAGTGAGAGGTTGTGCGGTTACATTGTTACGGAGTCGTTAGTCATGTCAATTTGAACATTTTTTAATGTCTCTACTAAATGGCTTTTGTCCTTTTTCTATGAGTGAGATTTGCTCTAGTCAGGATCCTTTTGTTTGCAAGAAATGGAGGCTCCAATACAGTGACCAACTGTCCCAGTTGGCTGACAATAGAGATGTGTCCTGTGTTTCACGAAACATGGGACTTTCAGTGTTAAAACTGGAAAGGTCTCAAGCAAATTGGGATGATTAGTCGCCTGACTCTGTCAGGGAGTTTACCGAAAGAATATACATACATAGAATTCAGGGAACACTTCAGAACGCCTCCCAAGAAGCACTGTCAGTAAGGTACATGGCCCAGCTTCCCAGTCCTCCTGTGTTTTTCTTTCATGGTGCCTTCCTTGCCACGTATCAACCCCATTCCTCTCTGTCCACCAGCTAGCTCTCCTTGCTTAAACTTTGTTTCTGAACCTGCACAACTTCACTATGACAGCCTATCTTTAGAGACAAAATATAGACCTCACTTCCAGGTGAGCCACGAACAAGTTGTTCTCAGATCTGAATTGACCATGGCCTGAGGTGGACAGAGAAGTGAGGTCATATTTGACTAAACACCGGGCCCTTGGCCAGCAGAGCCTGTGAGTTTGGACATTTCCCTATGTGAGGCAGTGAGCAGGGCAGGTTTTTCAATTTGTGTCTGTTATATCACTCTCGCTACTATTCACCCTTTCTTCCATCACTCCCAGTTTATTCTTAGATGCAAGTTCATGTACAAGTGTGAAACACAAGCACAGGCCTTTCTTATTCTGTAGTCAAATGCCCTTAAGTGATCACAACTTTTCACAACATACCCCGTTCTTCCAGTAGACCAGTTCAAATCATCAGCAGCCTTCTTCAGGTCATCAGCCATCTGGTTCCAAAGTTCATAATCTGCTCTTAAAGACTGTCAAATTGCTCTTTTAGAATAGACACATAACATCACAGTCTGTCCCAAGTTTTCCTAATTCATTCATCGGATCTACTTGTTCACCTATGGTGTGATATTGTCTTACATAAGCCTTATCTTAACATTTTGATTTTATCAAGGGTGAGGGCTTTATTACCAAATGCTTTTTTTAAAAAATGCAGCATGGATTTCAACAGTTAAGCTTAAAACCTTACATTCCTCAAATTATCAATGTAAATGTTATAACATAAATGTTTAAGGTTAAATGATTAAAAAATCCATGACAATTGAAATTTCTGATTTGGTATCTTTCTATATTTGAACTTTTCAAAGAAACCAGATAATACTTTCTCTTTCTGCTAAAGAAATTTATCTTTTGGGGTGGTGTCTGTGGCTCTGTGACTGATGGTGAAGGTTGAATGTATCAAGCCCCATATACCGAAGGTGGCGGGTTCAAATCTGGCTCCTGCAAAACTGCAACAGCAACAACAAATAGCCAGGTGTTGTGGCAGATGCCTGTAGTCCCAGCTACTTGGGAGACTGAGGCAAGAGAATAGCCTAAGCCCAGGAGTTGGAGGTTGCTGTGAGCTGTGTGACACTACAGCATTCTACCGAGGGTGAAAAACTGAGACTTTGTCTCTACAAAAAAAAATGAAAGAAATTTCTCTTTTGTATCTTTCATTGCATAATGTGATTATTGATCTTTTTCTGTCTCTCACTCCAGGATTTTAATTTGCTCGCATTGTTATTTGGAGAGGTGTATTTCCATGACATATAGAAGACTATCCACAAAAATGAAAGTATTCTCTATAATTATATTTGACATATTTTAGTCTTTATCATTATAAAAATCAGTAACACTACATCCAAAGAAATCCTTTGGATAAATTTTCCATTTCTGTTTATTAAGAAAATACACTTCTATAGACAAGCTGGGTGTAAGCTTAAAGGCACAATCTAGAGGCAGTTTAAAAAATTTCCTGTCATACCAACCTTTCCCTACCTCTATTTTATTCAGTTAAAATTTAGTTTATCCTTATAATCCATATGTTCATGTTTCTTGTATTTTTCTCTTCTTCCCTATTCCTACAGCTCTCGCAGTAAAGGCCTTCTTCACTATTAACTAAATTATTTCTTGTCTAAATAGAAAAATCCTCTACCACCTCATCACTTCACAGTCCACAGAGTATTTTCCTCAATACTATTCTTAAAACCCTGCTTTTAATATGCAACTTCTCCTAACAAAGGACATGAAAGATCTCTATAAAGAGAACTATGAAACTCTGAGAAAAGAAATAGCTGAAGATGTTAACAAATGGAAAAACATACCATGCTCATGGCTGGGAAGAATCAACATTGTTAAAATGTCCATACTACCAAAAGCAATATACAATTTTAATGCAATCCCTATTAAAACACCACTGTCATACTTTAAAGACCTCGAAAAAAATAATACTTCATTTTATATAGAATCAGAAAAAACCGTGATTAGCCAAGACATTACTCAGAAATAAAAACAAATCAGGAGGAATCATGCTACCAGACCTTAGACTATACTATAAACCAATAGTGATCAAAACAGCAGGGTATTGGCACAAAAACAGAGAGGTAGATATACGGAACAGAATAGAGAACCAAGAGATGAACCCAGCTACTTACTGTCATTTGATTTTCAATAAGTCAATCAAAAACATTCAGTGGGGAAAAGACTCCCTATTTAACAAATGGTGCTGGGTGAACTGGCTTGCAATCTGCAGAAGACTGAAACTGGAACCACACCTTTCACCATTAACAAAGATAGACTCTTACTGGATAAAAGATTTAAACCTAAGAAATGAAACTATAAAAATATCGGAAGAAAGTGCAGAGAAAACACTTGAAGAAATCAGGCTGGGAGAATACTTTATGAGGGGGACTACCCAGGCAATTGAAGCAACACCAAAAATACATTACTGGAATCTGATCAAACTAAAAAGCTTCTGCACAGGTAAGAACACAGTACGTAAAACAAGCAGACAGCCCTCAGAATGGGAGAAGATATTTGCAGGTTTTCTGCAAGTTTTAATAACCAGAATCCACAAAGAACTCAAACATATTAGCAAGAAAAGAACAAGTGATCCCATCTCAGTGTGGGCAAGGGACTTGAAGAGAAACTTCTCTGAAGGTAGGTGCATGGCCTACAAACACATTAAAAATTGCTCATCATCTTTTTTTTTTTTTTTTTTTTTTGAGACAGAGTCTCAAGCTGTTGCCCTGGGTAGAGTGCCATGGCGTCACAGCTCATAACAATCTCAAACTCTTGGGCTTAAGCAATCCTCTTACCTCAGCCTGCCAAGTAGCTGGGACTATAGGTGCCCACCACAATGCCTGGCTATTTTTTGGTTATAGTTGTCATTGTTGTTTGGCAGGCCTGGGCTGAATTCGAACCCACCAGCTCCGGTGTATGTGGCTGGTGCCCTAGCCGCTTGAGCTACAGGTGCCAAGCCAATGCTCATTATCCTTAATCATCAGAGAAATGCAAATCAAAACCACTTTGAGACATCATCTTACCCCAGTAAGATTAGCCCACATCACAAAATCTCAAAATCAGACATGTTGGGGTGGATGTGGAGAAAAGGGAACACTCCTGCACTGCTGGTAGGAATGCAAATTAATATGTTCCTTTTGGATAGATGTTTGGAGATCACTTAGAGATCTAAAAATAGACCTGCCATTCAATTCTGCAATTCCTCTTCCAGGTATGTATCCAGAAGACCAAAAATCACATTATAACAAAGATATTTGCACCACAATGTTTATTGCAGCCTAATTCATAATTGCTATGTCATGGAAGAAGCCCAAGTGCCCATCAACCCATGAATGGATTAATAAATTGTGGTATATGTACACCATGGAATATTATGCAACCTTAAAAAAGATGGAGACTTTACCTCGTCCAAGTTTCCATGGATGGAGCTGGAACATATTCTTCTTAGTAAAGTATCTCAGGAATGGAAGAAACTATCAAGGAGTGGGAAGTACCATGAAGAAAATAAAATGATGATAGTGACTTACTTTATGGTCAGGAAAGATACATTAGTTTCTTAAGGCTGCCATGACAAATTACCACACAGATGGTGGCTTCGACCAGCATAAATTCATTCTCTCACAGTTCTGGAACTCAGAAATCCAAAATCAAGGTGTAAGCACACTAGTGCTTTCTCTAATGTTTCTGCGAGAGGCTCCTTTCTTGCCTCTTCCAGTTACTGGTGGATCTGAGGTATTTCTGGATTTGTGACTACATAACTCCAACATCTGCCTCCGTCTACACATGCCTTCTCTCTTCTCTGTGTCTCTCCTCTGTCTCCTACAAACCCGAGTGTCATTAGCTTTAAGGTCCAATTAGGTAATCTAGGATCATCTTAAGATTCTTAATTGCATTTGAAATGACTCCTTTTCCAAATAAAGTCACATTCACAGATTCCAAGGGTTAGGACACAGACATATCTTTCTGGAGACCACCATTCAATCCACTATGGAAGGCTCTTTCTAAAGAAATGACTCTTTACATTCACCTCTTGAATGGATTTGTATCTATGTATCTGTGTGTAAATATATTCAAACATATGTACACTATATGTACATAACATGTGATCTAAGTGTGTGTCAGGATATGAAGAGTTTGTCGTCTTACTGCAAAAGTAGGAGTGGCTCTAAAGGTTTCCTACTGACTAGAAACTATGCACATCTGAAAACTCAGGAAGCTCACTGTGCAAATGAAGTGTTCTGTTACTCAACTGCTACTCATTTTTGTCCAACTTAACCATCCAGAAGCCAGAAACTCATTGAAAATTCTATTCTGTACAGCAATGTAGCGGCTTTTACAGTGCTAGAGCATTACCTGCTTTCTTTTCCCCTGCCTTGGTGGAGAACAGTCAACCTCAGGGCAGTGTCACTCGCTTAAAGTTGAGGACAAAATTAGCTTCACTGACTAAGCAGTCTCAGTTATCTGACCTGACCTGGGACCCTTCAGTTTTCCTTACTTCTCAGCAATCACAAGGGAGAATTGTTTCTAGGATGAACAAACTGATTACATAAAAATGTACAGGCTGGGTGCCTGGAGCGCAGGGGGTTAGAGCACTGGCCCTGTGTACCAGGGGGTGGTGGGTTTGATCCTGATCCAAGCTTCCTTAACAACAGCAGTAACAACAATAACAACAACAAATGTACAAAAAGCTATGAAATACCAAGTGTAGAATACTTTGGTAGGCAAACAAATAGCCCCCTGTAATTTGGATATTCGATAGTCATCACTTCAGGGTAGCAATTTTAATTGTCAGATGGGCTTTGTCTCTTTGGAACACCATGGGATATTTGGGCTTTGAACAAAAACACGGGGGGGGGGGGTTGAATCTATCTTGATTATTTAGTCATGTATGACTTTTATAAAATGTGTTTAAATTCTCAATTTTCTTAATCTGTCAAATTTTAACACTTATCACCTAATAAGGAAATGGCAAAGTGATTTAAAATATATTTGCATTGATTTTTCTTAATTACCTTCAATATTAAAGTCAACTTTCTTAAGTTCTCAGAGAGTTTGGATTCATTGACATCAAAGTTTTAAGTACATTGGTTAAAAATAAAAATGTGAAGAAAGATCTAGGGAAAGGTGTTGGAGCACAAAAGAAGATTAAGTTCCCCCCACCCCCGCAGGAAGGAAGAGATAGGGAGAAATGTGCAGAACCTTCAGAAGAGGAAAAATGTAAACCTTGAGAAAAGAGATAGATTAAGAAATACCTTATTAAGGGTGGCTGCTGCAGAGTGAATTTGGCCACTAGAAAACAGCACATTGAGAAGTGATAAAATACAACCATAGAAAGCTGGAGAAAGTTTTCTGCTTTGGATTCAAAGAATATCACTTGATAAAATTAGTCTCAGTATGGAAATGAAAAGTTGGAGCTCCAGGGGTGCAACCAGATAGTGCGTGGTCCTTATAAGAAATGAAAAGTAAACTAACAAAAAGAAAAAGTTGTATCAAAGGTCTGCTTAGAAAGTAGCAAAATGTGAACTTCTCTAAATTGATCAGGTTTCTGACATTGTCAAGTTATTATTTTCATTAGCTGAAATGTATACAAGTATCTCTGATACGTACCACAAGCGTTTCTCCATTATACAGACTAGCTGTGAGTTCTGCACTGGCTAACTTATATGAGCCTATCATATAAGAACACCATGGGCCAAAGGTACTACAGAAAAAATAAACAGGAAAATTAACAACACATATAAAATTGTTATAGAGGACATATTGCTCTGACCCTTCAAAGATCCTAGCGAGGAATCAACCAGACAACCATGGCACCTAACGTGGGACTCTTCCCTTTCTGAGACTATGCAAAGGAAGAGTGACAGGGACACTTATCCACAGGAATGAAAATAAAGAAATTGTTTGCATAGGGCAATGCATTTTTGGCTCCCAAATCTTTCATTGATCCATTGCTCTGCTATGCTAGGACAGGACCCTTAGGTAAATTCAAAGCTAAAGGAGAAACAGTATTGTATGTGTTTAAAATGTGAATATGCCAGGGCTCTAAATTCACTTCACTGTAGTGGAACCAGTCTTGTCTCAGGGAGAGTTCAGTAATTTGAGTAGGGCCAGAGGAAGTATCAAGGGAAATGATGATCACAAAAGAATTTGGATGAAGCAGACTGTGGGCTTCAGACTCAGATGGGGTTTACTTTTAAGCTCCATGCACAAATTCAGTATGCATATATTAATGTGTATCTAAATCATGAATCAGCTGATATCATTTCAGCTAATACTCTCCAAACGATTAAAGAAAATAAAATGAATGAAATACAATTAATTGTTTATTCATTGGACCAACAACAAATAAACTGTACAAAATAGCTATAGAATATCAGCCTGATTTTATCAGCCCTTGGGTTATGCCTTTGGTACCAGAGTCTGCAATCTTTATACTCCTAACTCACAGCTATTCAAAATGCCTTTGTTCCATTCAGTGTAAACTTGCATGCCTTCTCCAGGATGGTTTCTGAGAACCTAACTTCTACCTTCTTCAAGTCCCTTTTGAGGAAACATAGAATAAAGACAGCATCCATCTCTCCCTAGGGGTGTTACCCAGTATCTTGTTTCCTGTTCTTCCCTGGGCTCTTACTCCCTATTTGTACATTCCTTCATACCTGAGGCTTTCTTGATGACTCAACGCTGAATTCAAGTATTATGTACGTCATCTAAGCTTGTTCTAGGCAGAGGGCTTTAAATCTTTGCATGACTCCTGGTTTCTCCAGGCTAACACCCAACCACAAAATGAACTTTAAAGCTATCCATGAGCCCTGCTTCCACTCTCCAGATGTGATGATGATCTGGCGTATACAGGGTTTGATACAGACTGCCTTGCTGGAGGCCAATGTGTGAAGCAGATACTAATAATCACAGTGCACATGTACAGATTTGAGGTGAAGTGTCCTTAGGAATTGAGGAAAGCAACCCAAGGGGTCATTCATCCCCCTTAACAGTGAAAGGGAGAAAAATCTCTCCTATTATTCCTTTAAAACAATGATCCATACACTACTTCTGTGTTCAACATATTTGGAGAAGACTCCTCTGTGTGTTATGCCTGTAGTTTCTCTCTTATAATCCTTCCATTGCAAGGTTTTCCTAGTGCCTAATTTAAATCTCCTGCTGTGACATGCATGTCCTCCTGCTATACTTAGTGAAATGAGAAATTGTTTTCAATAATATGCCATCCTATATGTTCACATTGTTTATAATAGTTTTTTTTTCAATCTTCTCTTCCGTGGGCAAAATTCTATAAATCTTGTTACTTTGAGACTTTGTTGGCAATACAATATTTTTAATACTTTTCAGTGGAAGTATTTTTTTTTTAATTTGAATCTAAAACTCAAACTCCTAGAAACAAAGTAGAAAGGTGGTTATCAGGGGTAGAAGGGTGGTGAGATGGGAAAATGTTGGTCAAAAGGTGAAAATTACAGTTATAGGATAAATAAGTTTTAGAGACAAGTACAACAATGGTAACTATATTTGACAATAATGAATATAGCACTTAAAGTTCCTTAAGAGAGTAAATTGTAAGCATTTTCACTACACACCCACACACATACACACACACACAGTAACTATGTGAGGTGACGGATATATTGATTAGCTTGGTTTTAGAAATCATTTTGAAATGTATACATATACCCAAACATAAAGTTTTATACCTTGACTATATATGATTTTTGTCCATTATACTTTTAAAAAACTGGAGGAAAAAGGTAAGTGCTATATTATTAAAAACAGGTATCACATATTACAAGGGGAAAAAAGGATACGAAACATGCCTTGGTTTAAATAACGAAATGTTCTATTACCCCTGAATTAGCATTTTTCTTTTATGTAGAACTAATTCCACAGCCGGTCTATATCTATTTCAATACTGCCTTTCAGTAAAATATTAAACTTCCATATTTGTTCTTTCTTAACATCATCTTTACACCTTTTAAGAAAGTGTCAATCAATTTTATCTTAAAGTACTGATCCTCCTAGCATTCAAATATTGGTACAGATGACATATGGGTTTTACAATTATTTCGTTACGGTTATTTATATTACTTAAAACAAATTTATTTTTTAAAAACATTCTGAAATCTTTAAGTACAGATGACATATGGGTTCTGCAATAATTTCATTGTGGTTATTTTTATTATTTAAAACCAATTTAATGAAACCAATGAAAACATTCTGAAATGTTTTTAAAAACATTAAGTACATCTTCAGATTGAGAAAACAAAGGTAATCCTGCCTAAGAGGAATCATTCTTCCTTCTGTTGGATAGAAACCTCAACTATTTGTTCATGTCAGGTGGGCAGAGGTGTGTGTGAAAGTGTATAGGTGTGTGTGTGTGTGTTTCATAATTCCATTTAACATTGCACAAGTCCTTGCTTTGTCTTTTAAAGTATAGATCTTACATTTGTTTTGAGCTGCCTTATATTCACAACATACCCATTAATGTTTTTGACCTGCTATAGAATTTCCAATACGTTCTTTACCCTGACACAAACCCATAATGAAACGCAGTTTAGTTAAAGCTTCCATTAGACCTGATTTTCTTAGGGATAGTAAGTGATGTAGTAAACATCTTACTTACGTGGTTCTCCTGGGAGCTGAACGGCTGCCCTGGGGCAAATGAATCCCAAGCCAAGGAGGGATGCACCCTTCATATTCTGTTAATTGATTGAAAGGGCAAATGATCTATAGGAAAAGTTGCATCATTAACTTAATTGAGGGCAAAGCCTAATTAGAGGGGAAATGGAGTAGACAGAGCCAGAGACGCAGCAGGCCTTCATCTGTGATGTCAACAAACAGACCTTGTAACTAGTACCAGACAGAGACGGCAGGCCTTCATTTACATCTTCAGTTTCAATGTGAAAACATTCACCGTGTGAGTGTGTGTGAGAGAGAGAGAGAGAGAGAGAGAGAGAGAGAGAGAGTGTATTTGGCCAAGGAAAAAGCAAAAGTTTACACACTTAGATAGAAATCAGTTCCTCCTAGGTGGAATTGCCTAGTGGGAATCAATATGTTTTAAACAAGTTAACTGAACTGTATATATTTGCGAGTTTAATCTGAAACACATTTGAGTTCTAAATTTGGAGGGAAGAGGAGCCCATCCTACTCTCATTCATAGAGTGGCTTAAGAAGTAAATCAACCAAATATAAAGTTTTTTCCCAACTTGGACGTGGGCAGATTACAGTGGAGATTTATTGTGAACATGATCGTATTAGTGTAGGAACAGATACGAAGTATTTGAATGCATGGGTCAATGCCGTTTTATCCTAGTAGCCATTCCAAATAGCTATAAGATTATGCTGTGTTACAAAAGATAGGTGGTGCTGACTCCATTACAGTGCGTGTTGCAAGTGAGGACATACAGGTTTCCCTGTATTCTGTTCTTTCCAGCAATTCCGGGCTTCTTAGAAGCTACTGTCATCAACAACAATTATTAAGTTTTAGATGCTTCTTAAGTGTATTAAACTTTATACTCAAATCTGAGCTGAGACTGATACAGGTGGTGATGGTCAGAACATGTGCTTTTTATTCTTTCAGAAAACTTTCCATGTCCAACTTGCTGTTGAGTGCATTTTTCTCCGATTGTAGCAATACAAACACAATCTTTCACAAGAAATTCCACTTACGAGAAAGAAAGAATGCAAGCAGACATGTTTTGACTACAGCACTAGTTGTTAAAATACATGGGTATTCTTTCACCATTCATCTCTAGCCATTGCCTTTACAAAAACGAGGCCCCATTTCTTATGCATACACACATTTCTTTTGTTTAAAAATTGTATAGTAATGTTAATAGTAATAGTAATGTAGACCATTAATACAATATTTCAGCTTTGAAAAAGGCACACACTAAAATTTTATTTAGTGGAGCCTTACAACTGGGTGTTATATTTGAGGAATAAAATAAGAATTTTTATATATAAGGAAAAATTCTAATGACATTGAGCAGAAAACTACGAACACTTAAAAGTGTATTTACCATGTTGTCTTATTAGAAATCTGGATCAAACATGCATTTTCAGATTCACTTAGGAAATTCTCTTTTTCTTCTATTATTTATTTCCCTGAATATTTATGTTTCTGCTTTTCAAGTTTGATTTATCTGCAAACTACTAAAGATTTTCAAATTGCCCGGTCACGTTGTCGAAATATATCAAGAGAAATACATGAACAAAGCAGCATCTCAATGGTCATGTAGACATCAGGTAGAAAGTTGCATCAGTCTCAGCCACAAAACTTTAGGAGAAAAATTCATGCTTTATCTTCCAGGATAGCTTCCTTTGTAAATGCTAAATTTTTAAATTTCATCCAAAAAATAACAAGGAATTAACAGCCTCAGTTGTGGTAATTTTCCACAACCGTGGGACTGAAGGCAGCTGGACTCAACAACTGAATATCACATTTGGGGGATAAAAACCAATATAATCTCCTTTTCTTTTAGAATTGCATTTACTCAGAAATTATTGTGATGCAATACCACATATAATTTTTAGTGTATTAATAAGAGCATGTTCATTTTCTTGCATTTAAATTCAAGGGATTATTGGCTTATTATGTTTAGCAATATCCGTAAACATCCGTAAACATTCCCGACAGACCTTTAACTTTTTTCTCCTCATGTCTTAGAAAAAGGAAAAGGTGGCTCTTATTGAGATAACAATTCACGACCATATTAGAGTGGTACTTTGGGGTTACCTAAATAATTCTATATCCGGGCTGCATTTGTTTTCAGGGAGCATTGCTGAGGGGCTTTGCCACCTAATGGGCCTTGGAGAGGAATGGAAAGTGCAGGTCTCCTTGTTGCTGACATGCTAACATCTGAACAGCTAAAGAATGGCCGTCAAGTCTTAGAAATCAGAATCCTTCCAGGCATGAGTTCCATAACTACAGAATCTGAACATCATTCCCAGCATAGCATTAAAAGTTCAAACCTTAATATTCTTAAATTCAGCCACTAATTCTAGTTGTTTAATAACATAGTATCAGGATCTATATGATTAATATTTGTGCTGTCTTCTAAGAGCTTAATATTAAGCACTTGGAAGCTTTAACTCCATATCGAATCCCCATTCTAAGGATGTTGGCGGAAAAAGTTTATAGTTTTTTATTAGAAAGACGTGGATTTGAGCGCTGATGCTGCCTCTTACTTGTCATGGGGTCCTGAGGTGCTGCTGAAATTTTTTATGTTCATATGTAAAACTGGAATAATAATAATATCCACTTTCCTGGATAATTGTAAAAGTTAATGAGAACTTAATGAGATGGTAGTGGAGGGATTTGAAAGTGGACATTTCATTCTAAGTTCAAAGTTTGTCTCTCAGGAGTCACAACCTTTATTCCCCAGACCACACTGAAAAGACTCAAAGGAAATGGAAGAGGAAATAGACTGATAACAATAAATAGAAGGCAAGGAGTAGGTGTACTCAGCAGCAGATAAGAGATTTCAACAAATTCAGAGTAGATAGGAGCAGCTGCAAACTGTGGACCAGAGAGACAAGGGTGGGGGGACCCACCTTCCAGAGAATGCCCACAGGACGCTTAGTGGGAGTTCATCTCAGCAGCAGCACCTCAGAGTTGACAGGGGAGCAGGAATGAGAAATGGCCCAAACACAGGGGCTAACACAACTTCCACTTAAAGCTGGCTTCACTCCACCAAGCTCTGCTCCTCCACCCCTCCTGCAGGCAGAAAAACTGGAATTGCAGGCTAGCATTTACCCCTGGGCTAACCACCGTAAATAAGGGTTTACCTTACAAAAGTGGCAAGCTTCCTGTTCAATGTTAATACTTCCAGCACTTTCTGCATGTGCACCATGGTAAAGTGAAGTCTGCTGGAGGTTGAATGGACAAGCCCTCACGTGCAACGCTGAGCGCTTCCCTCTCTGGGGGAGAAGTCATTGTGGAAAGCATTCATGGCCACAGGGAGCCACACTGACCCCCTTTAATAAAGTAAGGCTTTATTTTTCAGTGAGAACAGTTCATCATGAATCACCAGACTGACGTGGAGAACCAGTAATTACAGCTATGACCTATTAGTACTTACTTCATGACAGATTACATTCAATGTCTTCACATTTTTAATTTATCCAATTCTGCTAAGATTAGAATCTCTGTTAAGCAGGTACTTCACAAGCGAGGCACATAGAAGTTTAACTACTTGTCCAAAGACACATAGTTAATAAGTGATAGAGCTGAAATTGAAAGCCAGAAATCTGGCTCTCAGAATCTGCATTTTTTATTATTATTATTATTATTATTATTTATCTCAGAGATGAGGTCTTGCTCTGTCACCCAGGCTGGAGTACAGTGGTGCAATCACAGCTCACTGCAGCCTTGAACTTCTGGGCTCAAGCTATTCTCCTACCTGTGCCTGCTAAATCACTGGGATTACCAGCACAGAACTCTACACCAAATTTGACTAAATAAACAATTTTTTTGTTTTTTGTTTTTGTTTTAGAGATGGGGGTCTTTCTATGTTTCTCAGGCTGGTTTTGAATTCCTGTCCTCAAGCAATCCTACTTCCTCAGCCTTCTAAACCTCATTCAGGCTTTTTTTTTTTTTTTTTTTTTTTTTTTTCCATCAGAGCTTCCAGAAAGAAGAACCCACATTTCTAAAAGCTATAAAACCCTACCATACATTGTTTTTGTACAAAAATCACGCCTATAATCCTAGCACTCTGGGAGGCCGAGATGAGGGGATTGCCTAAACTCATGAGTTGGAGACCAGCCAGAGTGAGAACTTGTCTCTAAGAACAAAAAAATAACTAGGTGTTGTGGTAGGTGACTATAGTCCCAACTTCTTGGGAGCTGAGGCAAGTGAATCACTTAAGCCCAAGAGTTTGAGGTTGCTGTGAGCTGTGATGCCACAGCTCTCTACCGTGACAAGAGAAACTGTCTCAAAAAAAAAAAAAAAAAAAGGTATGAGTTCTTAAATTCTTAGAAATTAAAAATAGGATTGCCAAACTTTAAAAAAAAAGTAGTATGAGTAGAAAATAAAGTTAAAGAAAACTTGCAAAATGTAAAGAAAAAATTATGGAATAAAATATTGAATGAAAAGGTAAGCAAGGTCAAGAATCATTCCAGAAAGTCCAAAGTTCAATTAATAGCAGCTCTAAAAAGATAGGACTTAGGAGGTAGATAGGAGGAAATTATGTAAGATACATTAGAAAAAAATTTCCTAGTATCAATTATACAACTTTAGGTTGAAAAAATCTGTTGTGTTTTGAGGAAAATAAATTAAAATAAGATTCATATCCAAAATGTATCTTTGTGTGAAATTTTCAGTACATTAAGGCTAAAGAGAAAAGCTGAAAACCAGGGAGAAGGGAAAAGCATTTGTCTATAATGGATGAAGTATCACAATTCAGACCGATAAGAAAACTTTTAACAGCTGTATTTAATGCTAAGAAGTGGTTAGAGTCAGCCCTTTCATAAGCACTGAAAGGAAATTTTCCTGAGGCTGAAATGTAGTACTGATTCAAATATAAATCCAGGATGGGTACAAAAGGAAGGCATTTTTCCACTAAAATTGATCAAATAAGATATAGTAGTATAATATAAGCATATTATTTATATTTACATATGTAACTATTATAAAAACTAAAAATATCACTAGTCAAAAGAGTATAATTCTGAGAAGTGAATGTGGGCATGAGAAAAAAATGTAAGTCAATAAACAACTTATTTTTATTACATGTCATTTTGTATTCTGATTATTTTTACTATTTTCAAGTGTTAATTTGATGTTCCTTATTAAAACTGAGAAAAAAAAAACAACAAAACCTATATCTAAAGCATATAGTAAAAATAAGTATTGAATGCTGGTGACTGCTATCCTGTGCCAAGGGTCCACATACTAACCCTTGCTCCCCCACATATTTGCATAATAGCTTGAATGAATTACTTAACTTTCTGTTCCCCCAGTTGTATCTTCTGTTATATTAGCAAAAAGCAGTGATAATTATACTTACACATTCCTAAACTTATTCACCATTCACATAAATAATAGCAATTATTAATGTACCAAACTGGCTCCGTTCTTTATGATTTTATAATAATTTACATTAATTCATTGTTTCAAAACCGAATTTAGAAAAATCCTTTTCAGATATGCAATGAGATTCACGCCAATCTTAGTAAGATTGCAAAATGTTAAACATAATCTGCTTCTAATTTTAAACTAGTTATCATTTAAAGTTTGACTTTATCTTAATTATTTAAAAGCTTATATCCACAGTAATGTACAGATTCTTTATTTGTTTCACAATTCTATGTCCATTATTAAACATGTTCTGAATGTCAAAATCACTATGTTTGCTTTATAATTTTCCTAATTGTCTCATAGGATGTGACTATTTCTTACATGAAAATTGGTACCCTGCGGTTTTAAAATTGTGTTCTTAAGTACTTGTCAACCTTGGAAGGATGTATTATCACGACACACATTTAATTTGGGTCTGCTGTGTCACTCTTCGGTGGTTAGAATATAATGCAGAAGGTATCCATGGTCTGCAGGAGTTGCAAACCACTAGTTTGCAACAAAGTAGTGTCAATCAGGAAAGTTGGCTGCTATTATTTCCTGACGTTCCTATGTGATATGAGTCCAAAAATAATCAAGGTCATTCCCAAAACACATGATTTTGTCTGGGATGACAACTTAACCAGTTATAATACTAGTGTAATACTGCTTCATGGCCTTTGGTTGTAAGAAAATAGCAAGTTACGCTTCCCTTTTGCGGCCATCGCCGGAGAGGCAGCGGCCAAAATGAAGTTCAATCCCTTTGTGACTTCGGATCGAAGCAAGAACCGCAAAAGGCATTTCAATGCACCTTCCCACATTCGCAGGAAGATTATGTCTTCCCCTCT
>CAUYPK010092269.1:0-49024 GCA_963574355.1 Loris lydekkerianus | reverse complement strand
TGGGACTAAGCCACCATTTTTTCCATGGTAATAAAAATTCCAATTTTTTTTTTTTTTTTTTTTTTTTTTTTTTTTAATATCATAAGTTGTACTGCTCATCTGGTGACATTTTTGGTTGTGACAATTGAGGTATGGGTACTGCTAATATCAAATAGCACAGGGTTCTTCTGAATATATTATAGAACTCACAACAATCCCTTTCCCTCTACAACAGCCTAAAATGTTTATAGTGCCAAGGTCAAGAAAACCCTGCAGTAGTCTATAATTTGCACCCCTGCTATTGTCGGGATAGTTTGTATGTTGTAGGAGTCAGAAGCATGGTTTTGTGCCTTATTTTGGCTAAATTTTAGTTAAGGAAAACTTAGGCAGACCATACGTCATGTGAAAAAAAATTAACTCAGCCTGTTAAGGATCTACTTTGTATCAGGTGTTGTGATAGGAGCTTGGTGAAAAATGGTGGGCAGCCTCTGTCTTCCTGGAACTTGCACTGAAGTCTACAGATGGATCAAAAAATGGGTCTTTTGTATCAGTTATCCTTTTTAATGTATTAATATTTTAAACCTTGTTTTCTTTTTTCTTTTTTTTTTTTTTTAAAGAGACAGAGTCTCACTTTGTCACCCTCAGTAGAGTGCCATGGCGTCACAGCTTACAGCAACCTCTAGCTCTTGGGCTTAGGCGATTCTCCTGCCTCAGCCTCCCAAGTAGCTGGGACCACAGGTGCCTACCACAACGCTGAGCTATTTTTTGTTGCAATTCGGCCGAGGTCAGTCTTGAACCCACCACCCTCGGTATGTGGGGCCGGCGTTCTACTCACTGTGCCACAGGTGCTGCCCTTTGTTTTCATTCTTAATTTAGTTTGTGTCTAGGTAAGTATTTTAATGTTTTTTAGGAATTCTGGAATAATAATACAACTTAATTGCTATCTTTTTTTCATGACTAGCAATACAAACTTTGAGCACTTTGTGTAATGGGTATTGTGTTAACATTTCATCCTTTTTTACTTTGGTTTTATTTTACGTACAATTCTTAAAGTGTTTAAACTTGTTGGTATCACTACATATTCCCTCACTTTTTAAAATGCATATAACAAAATTTTTTGTATAACATCAAAAACTGCAATACATATAATAAATAGCATCCCATGGAGTGAGATTTGGAAGTGATATGATATTTGATGCTTATCTGGAACAAAATATAGAACAGTTCCTGATTTTGGTTCTGTCACACTTTAACTTTTATCTTTCCTCTTTGCTTCTAGATTTTGGCTCTCTGTTTGACTTGGAGCACGACTTACCAGATGAATTAATCAACTCTTCAGAATTGGGACTAACCAATGGTGGTGATATTAGTCAGCTTCAGACAAGTCTTGGCATGGTACAAGATGCAGCCTCTAAACACAAACAGCTGTCAGAATTGCTACGGTCCGGTAGTTCCCCTAACCTCAATATGGGTGTTGGTGGTCCAGGTCAAGTCATGGCCAGTCAGGCCCAACAGAACAGTCCTGGATTAAGTTTAATAAATAGCATGGTCAAAAGCCCAATGGCACAGGCAGGTTTGACTTCTCCCAACATGGGAATGGGCACTAGTGGACCAAATCCGGGTCCCACGCAGTCCTCAACAGGTATGATGAACAGTCCAGTTAATCAGCCTGCCATGGGAATGAACACAGGGATGAATGTTGGCATAAATCCTGGAATGTTGGCTGCAGGCAATGGACAAGGGATAATGCCGAATCAAGTCATGAACGGTTCAATTGGAGCAGGCCGGGGGCGACCGAATATGCAGTATCCAAACCCTGGCATGGGAAATGCTGGTAACTTAATGACTGAGCCACTGCAGCAGGGCTCTCCACAGATGGGAGGACAAACAGGATTAAGAGGCCCTCAGCCTCTTAAGGTAAGTGGTGCAGTTTTGATTTGTGTGCATAGTCAATACACATTTGAGTGTTTCAAGGATGGGAGGGCTTGAAGTCAGTTACTCATGTATACTTAACTGCTTGTGTTTAATCTTATGTTGTGTAGCATTTCCCACTTTACCTGCCAAGGATCTACTGCCATGTCAAAAGTTCTAAGCAGTGTTTTTATTAAATTTAAGTAAAATGTTGATGTCTGGTATTCTATACCTTCATAATTTGTTTCACATGATTGCCAGCTAATTCCTGTTTTCTCTGGCATGAGTATGGGTATATTTCATCTCATTTCCAAGTCCATTTTAGCCCTGTAGCCTCATTGAGATAGCTGGCATTACATGTCACTGTCTTCATATAGAGACATCATTTGTTCCTACAAATGGGGACTTGAAATGTCCCTGTTTTTTGTTTTTTTGTTTGTTTTTGAGACAGAGTTTCATTATGTTGCCCTCGGTAGAGTTCCCCCTGGTGTCACAGCAGCTGGAAACACTGGGGCTTATGCAATTGTCTTGCCTCAGCCTCCCAAGTAGCTGGGACTACAGGTGCTCGCAACAAAGCCCAGCTATTTTTTTGTTGCAGTTGTCCTTGTTTAGCAGGCCCACGTGTATGTGGCCAGTGCTCTAACCACTGAGTAACAGGCACCAAGCCTGAAATGTCTCTAGTTTTAGTGTATGAAGCACTTAGTTTAGCTGCTGAAGCAAACACTGCAATGTCCCTAGTTTTAAAGAGATATTTATTCTAAGAATTTTATTAAATGTCATTTTTCTTTATTGATGGGAATTAAGATGAGTTTGTTTACTGTGATACCTCAACCTAATATTCTAGATGTTTTAATTAACCAGGTTTTGATCATTATTTGAAAGGCTTTTTTAAAAGCCCACTTTAATTTTATAAAGTAAATATTATTAAATATCTTCCTAAAATTTGTTTAATTTTTTTAAGTGTGTGCTTTGTATTCATAGTTAAGATAAAAGTCCAAGGTGCTTTGGTGCTTCTTCCTCTTCTCTCTTCATATATGTGTGTGTATGTGTGTATATATATATATTTTGTTTGTTTGTTTTGTTTTGTTTTGTTTTTGGAGAGACAGAGTTTAGCTTTGTCACCCTGGATAGGGTACCCTGGCGTCATGGCTCACAGCAACCTCAAAAAAACCTCTTGGGCTCAAGCAATCCTCTTGGCTCAGCCTCCCAAGTAATTGGGATTACAGATGCCTGCCACAACACCCTGCTACTTTTAGAGACAGGGGTCTCGATTTTCCTCAAGCTGGCCTCGGCCTCCTAGAGTGCTAGGATTACAGACATGAGCCACCATGCCTGGCCTTTACATTTTCCTTAAAATATTCTGGCAGGGTGCAGTGGCTCATCCCTTTAATCTTAGCATTCTGTGAAACTGAGGTGGGTGGATCGCCTTAGCTTAATAGTTCAAGATCAGCTTGAGTAAAATGAGACCTCCATCTCTACTAAAAATAGAAAAAGTAGCCCGGTGTTATGGCTGGTACCTGCACTCAGCAGCTACTTGGAAGGCTGAGGCAGTAGGGTTGCTTGGGCCAAGAATTTGAGGTTCTGTGAGCTCTAACGCCAAGGCACTCTACCCAGGGCAACGAAGTGAAACAATCTGTCTCAAAATAAATAAAATGATTCTATTTTGCAAGTAGTCAGGAACAAGTTTTCTCTATTAGAGGAGTGATTTTAACAGGCAGTGGGACTTCTGTGTTCCTTGATCGGGAGAGAGAATTCAAGTATGAATTTAAGACATCAGGAAAAATAGTGGGTGGAGAGACTAATGTCACATGTAGGTATATAAAAGCCCTCAAGTATTTTTTTGCTATATAGTAATAAAGAATATTGACAACTTAGGGGATTCTGTTCAGCATATCTGCTCTGTAGATTTTCCTTTTCTGGTACTTCTACATTGCTGTGTTCAGTGTCATTTCATTAATTCAACTACCTGAGTAAGAACTAGGACCAAGAAGGTAAATTACTACTCACTATCATTCTTGGTGCTGAAACATAGTTTTGAAGAGATAAAGTCCTTGGCCCAACCATGTTTATATTTTAATGGGAAGAAGAGGGATGACAGTAAACCTTGACTGCTTAATAAAAGTACATATTGGGCCAGGCACAGTGGCTCACGTCTGTTTATCCTACTACTCTGGGAGGCCACGTAGTCCCAGCTACTTGGGAGGCTGAGGCAAGAGAGTTGCTTAAGCCCAAGAGTTTGAGGTCACTATGAGCTGTGACGCCACAGCACTCTACTAAGGGTGACAAAATCAGACCCTAGCTCCAAGAAAAAGTACATATTGATTCTTAGCTTTGATGGTGGACATAAAAGTGAATGAACTTCATGTAACTTTATAGTGTGCGCATAAGATACATTTAGAGTATGATAGGTAAGTGCTGTAAAGGAAAAGAAAGTAAGGAAAGGCTCATTGAGAGAATGCCTAGGTTGGACATAGGCTTGTTCTAGTTACAATTCAAAGTTCTTGCACCAGCCTTGTTTCCAGTGCTAAGTATGTGTTGGTGTGGAGGGGGAGGAATCCCTGTCCTTCTGGACCTTCTATTTTAACACAAGGATAGAATTCAATTACTAAAATTTTATTATTGGTGATGTTTTATTTCCTTATTTGTTTTTAAACAATTCTCAAGTTTGTTTTTTTTTGTTTTGTTTTGTTTTTTGGGTTTTTTTTTTTTTTTTGCTATTTTTTTGCTATTTTTGGTCAGGACTGGTTTTGAACCCACCACCTCTGGCATATGGGGCCGGTGCCCTACCCCTTTGAGCCACAGGTGCCACCCTGTGTTTTTTGTTTTTTTTTTTTTAAGATAGACTCTCACTATGTCACCCTTGGTAGTGTGCTCTGGCATCACAGCTCGCAGCAACCTCCAGCTCTTAGGCTTAAGTGATTGTCTTGCTTCAGCCTCCCAAGTAGCTGGGACTGCAGGCCCCCGCCACAATGCCCAGCTGTTTTTTGGTTATAGTTGTCATTGTTTGTCAGGCCCGGGCTGGGTTCGAACCCGCCAATTCTGGTATATGTGGCTGGCTCACTACAGGCTCCAAGCCAATTTTGAAGTTTTATTTACTTAAATTGCTATTACACAACAGAATGCAAAAGGAGGAAGGATCACACAAAATTTGCTTTAAAATAGACGAAAGGCCTTGTGGAGAATATACAACCAGGAGGAGGTTATTTTCCTTATTTTAAGTGGATCTCACCTTATTGGTAATTGTAAAAGTATTTATATCAGTGCCTGATGCATAAGAGCTCTCTGTGTAATAAAATTTAAAGTTAATCAGGGTATGAAATGCCCACCGATAACAAGTAAGTGTCTTGATGAAACAATTTCTCTTTGTGGCAGAGAAGTATTTTCTATATTTCCTAGTGAAGATTCAAATAAATTCATGTCAAGGTGTTCAAATTGTTGGCCATAAGTTGTCAATATTTCCTAAAATGATCTTATAGGGTTAATTATACTCATTCTTTCTAAACTCCTGGTAAGAGTTATGATAGTACTTAAGAATCAGGAGTAAAGGTTAAGGAAGTTTTCAATGAGATGTCATGACTTGAATCCTCCTAGCAAATGGTATCACATTTTGTGCAGTTCTTTCCTTGGGTGAGCTGTGATATAGGATATGCAGACAGGTTCTGACATCACCAATTATAGCAGTCTTCCAAAGTCTGACTAAGGAAGGGTAGCTTATGTGAAGAAGCTGGGATCATACTTTTACCCTCATCTTTGTTTTTAGAGTCATCATAAAATAATGATACAGAATGTTTTGTGTCTTACTATTTTTTCTATTTCGGGAAGGTGCAATGAAAGGCAGAATAGTACACAAATTTTGAAACATACTGAGTTGTACTTGGACTGTACCAGTCTTCTCTTTAGTTGTACGTTGGGAATCTTCTCAGTAAATCATTTCACTCAGATAATTTCACAAGGCAAATATGTTTGCCCTTACAAAAATGCCAGTGACAAAGTTTTGAAAATTCTTTTCCTGATTGCCTCCTTTGTACATAAAGGACGGAATGAAATTAATCAAAGCATCTTAGTTAATGGTTTGGGCCCTGGAGCTATACTGTCTGGATTCAAAATGGGATTAACCATTTACATAGTAGCTGTGTTAAATAATTTGCTTGATGTATTTGAAATGCCGTATTTTGGTGGATTTTCTTGGGATGGTCGGGTGTCCATGTTTGGATGTGATTTTAGGTGTGGAGAATCATTGTAAGAGAAATGGGCCCTAAAAGGCAGTGGTAAAAGAGTAATGGGAATGAGTGTGATGTTTAGGATATGGTGTAGGTTTGAGGGGTCCCTGGTTGTCTTTATTTATTCCGTTGATTCCCCAGTGCCTAAATAGTACCCAACTTACAGCATGAATATGGATAGGTAACGTGGACATTTATTGCATCTAGTAAGTAGTAGGTAATACCTGAATGTCGTTTAATTTTGTTTTTATTTGTTGAATTGTAAGTCACACATAAACTGTTGACTTATGTTACTGTGGTGCCAGTGAGTCTTAATAAGACCTGTAGGGATTTTGGTTGCTGTGTTAGATGTTCTTAAAATGTTAAATTCGTTGTTTTGACTTTGCTTTTTATTATTCCTATTTGTATTTGTCCCTGTCGTGTTTTTTTGTGTTCCTATGTTCTCTTCTTCTGTTAGAAGCAACTAATCAGATTTTTTTTTAAAAGAAAAAAAGTTGGTGGTCCCTGTAGGTCAAGCAGCTAAGGCGCCAGCCACATAACACCAGAGCTGGCCAGTTTGAATCCAGCCTGGGCCTGCCAAACAACAATGACAACTACAACCAGAAAATAGCCGGGCGTTGTGGCAGGTGCCTGTAGTCCCAGCAACTTGGGAGGCTGGGGCAAGAGAATCGCTTGAGCCCAAGAGTTTGAGGTTGCTTTGAGCTGTGGCGCCATGGAACTCTACTCAGGGCAATAGTTTGAGACTGTCTCAAAAAAAAAAAAAAGGAAAAAGGAAAAAAGTCAAAGGCTGGGTACCATCTCTCATGCCTGGCTCACTCTGGGAGGCTGAGGTGTCAGGGCTCACGAGTTATAGGCCAGTCTAAGCAAGAGCAAGACCCTGTCTCTAAAAATAGTGGGCATTGTGGTGGGCACGTGTAGTTCCAGCTACTCAGGAGGCTGAGACAAGAGAATTGCTTGAGCCCAAGAGGTTGAGGTTGCTATGAGCTATGACATTATGGCTGTCTGCCGAGGGCGACAAAGTAAGATTCTGTCTTAAAAAAAAAAGAAAAAGAAAAAAAAGTCCCCTGTGGACCCTTTTCCTTTTAACTGCCTAGAACTGTGTGTGACTTTCTTGTCCTCTACATCTTAAGGTTAGCTGCCTAACTATGGTGGTGGGTAGTTGTTCATCTGGTAGTTGTTTATCTTAGCTATAGAGCAAGAGATAAGATCAAATAACTAACTATGGTGTAGCAGAAAAATTAAGTACAATATCTTCCCTTCCATGTATTTATTTATTTATTTTTGCAGTTTTTCTGGTCAGGGCTGGGTTTGAACCGAACACCTCCAGTGTATGGGCCCAGTGCCCTACTCCTTTGAGCCACAGGTGCCGCCCCCTTCTTCCTTCCTCTTATATTTAGTGGAGGAGTAGAGAAAGGAGTTCAAGAAGCAGAAAGGGTAGTGATGAAGAGGTTAATTCTAGCAGCAGAACTCTGAGAGGGATGGAAAAGCAAAGCTAGGGGGTAGTTTGTTGTTGATCAGGGTGATCAGAAGTATCAGAACTTACTTTTAGCTGATTAGTAGTGCAGTTTGTGTGTTTGAGACTGTAGTCTGTCATAGAGTGACATTGGAGTTTCTAGGTAATGCATCTTGATTGAGAGAACAAGTGATGTCAGGAACTAGTTGAAATTCAGTTGGTCTGGGCAAGCAAGTCTTGTAAACAATCATGAAAGACCATATTGTATTGGGATGTATTTGTATAAAAACATGTTTATTAACAAGAGACATAAAGTCAGCTTACCAATTCCGGCATTCTATTTACTCAAATAATGGACTCTTAAAAGCATAATTTATTGTCTCTCGGACTTTTACTTTTTTTGGTGGTGGTGGTTGTTACAGTTTGTCCGGGGCCAGGTTCGAACCCACCACCCTCGGCATATGGAGCCAGTGCCCTACCCACTGAGCCACAGGTGCTGCCCAACTTTTACTTTTTTTTTTTTTTTTTAATTTATTTTTATTGAGAAGCATCTCACTATGTCACGTTGGGTGGAGTGCCGTGGTGTCACAGCTCACAGCAACCTCCAGCTCTTGGACTTAAGTGATTCTCTTGCCTCAGCCTCCCGAGTAGCTGGGACTACAGGTGCCCACCACAATGCCTGGCTATTTTTTTGTTGTTGGATTTGTCATTGTTGTGTGGCAGGCCCGGGCTGGATTCGAACCTGCCAGTTCTGGTGTATGTGGCTGGCGACTTAGCCACTGAGCCCTCATCGACTTTTCTTGCCTGTCATGCAGGTTTCTGTGATAGAAAGTGAGATCCACATCTCTAAAAATAGCCAGGCATTGTGGTGGCTGCCTGTAG
Source organism: Loris lydekkerianus (assembly GCA_963574355.1). Classification (NCBI taxonomy): domain Eukaryota; kingdom Metazoa; phylum Chordata; class Mammalia; order Primates; family Lorisidae; genus Loris; species Loris lydekkerianus. The sequence goes on along the minus strand of CAUYPK010092269.1, from coordinate 40,579 downwards.
TCCCAGCTACTAGGGAGGCTAAGGCACAAGGATTGCTCAAGCCCGAGAGTTTGAGGTTGCTGTGAGCTATGATAGCAGTAAAACTCTGTCTCAAAGAAAAAAAAAGAAATACTGTCCTATAATAATTTGATTTCCCTCTCAGATATTTTAATTTTTGACTTTGTATCATATGTTCAATAAATGCCTGTATTTCAGATACTCAGATAAAAAGATGAATAAAATATGGCAAAAAATTGTAAAGTCAAATCATTTAAAGCTCCAGGTAGGTAACTTACTGAATAGAGCAGCCAAATTAAGACAGCAAGGAATGGTAAGGAACCTGATGTCTTACACATTCTCTATAAAGAATTCACAACCAGGGTTCTGCGCCTATAGCTCAAGCAGTTAAGGCACCAGCCACATACACCAGAGCTGGAGGCTTTGAATCCAGCCCGGGCCTGCCAAACAACAATGACAACTACAATCGAAAAATAACTGGGCTTTGTAACAGGCGCTTGTAGCCCCAGCTACTTGGGAGGCTGAGGCAGGATAATCGCTTGAACCCAGGAGTTGGAGGTTGCTATGAACTGTGATGCCATAGCTCTCTACCCAGGGTGACAGGCTTGAGGCTGTGTCTCAAAAAAAAAAAAAAAAAATTGACAACCAGAAGGGTTTAGAAATACTCTTACCCTTATCAGTGTCCATAAATTAAAAAGGACATATCCTTAAGACAACAGTTTTCTTCGTTTTTATATAAACAAAATGCTGGAATAAGCATTTGAATGCTTTGATGTGTCAAACTATTATAATATATTTAAGGGTCAGAAGGCTTATTAATTTAAATTGAATTAGCCATAGTTTGTACATTAAAGGAAAGTGCATAATAAACATAGCATCATGTGTGGTTTTTAATGGTGATGAATGGCAAACCTGGCCCAGCAGCTATAGTTAAATGAAGGCTCTTTAAAGTGTTTTTTTCTTGTTTGGTCTTTTATTTATGTTTTTCTTTTTTGAAAGAGAATCTTACCCTGTTGCCCATGATAGAGTGCTGTGCCCTGCTGTGGTATCAGCCACCATGTTCAGCTTTAAGAGTGTTTAAAATCTAAAACACCTTTCTCTCAAATATTTTCAAAAGTAATTATAGGCCAGGCATGGAGGCTTACGACTGTAATCCTAGTACTTTGGGAGGCCGAGGTGGGTGGATTGCTTGAGCTCATGAGTTTGAGACCAGCCTGAGCAAAAGTGAGACCTTGTCTCTACTAAAAATAGAAAAACTGAGACAAGAGGATCCCTTGAGCCCAAGGTTTAGATGTTGCTGTGAGCTGTGATGCTACAGTACTCTACCCAGAGCCATAGCTTGAGATTTTTGTCTCAGGAAAAAAGAAATAATAACTATAAATTTACTGTACCTGAGATCTCTGAATTTTGATCTTGGACTTTTTGAAAATGTATTTTTATTAGCATACTTTAATACAACATGTTCTCTCTAATATAAGCAGAAAATTTCTTTTACATTTGTATTTGAAAATTAAAATAGTCCTCTGGGAGGGTGAGGCAGATGAATTACTTGAGCTCAGAAGTTCAAGACCAGCCTGAATAAGAGTCAGACTCCATCTCCACTAAAAGTAGAAAGAAAGTTAGCTGGAGTGGTGTGTAGTCCCAGCTACTGGGAAGACTGAGGTAACAGAATCACTTGAGCCCAAGAGTTAGAGGTTGTTATGAGCTATGATGCCATGGCACTCTACCCAGTGTGAGGGAGTGAGACTTTTATCTCAAAAAAAGAAAAGAAAATTTAAAAAGTGAAATGCTAAAGGGACCAAAACTGGGACTAACATTTAATTTGTGTTTTGTTTCTTGCCCTCAGATGGGAATGATGAATAATCCTAGTCCTTATGGTTCACCATATACCCAGAATTCTGGACAGCAGATTGGAGCTAGTGGCCTTGGTCTCCAAATTCAGACAAAGACTGTACTACCAAATAACTTATCTCCATTTGCAATGGACAAAAAGGCAGTTCCTGGTGGAGGAATGCCCAACATGGTGAGTACTGATCCATTATGAACTTGCTTTCAAACTGAAATTTCGACAAAATAATTGTTAAGCTATCATACCTTCTGTTACAACTGGGAACTGAAATTGATGTATAATGAATGACCCCGGTGAGCAAGGAGGTTTGTACCTCCTTTCCATTTCACATGATATTTTTTAAGTTCCTTACGGTTACTGATAAGAGTACTGATCAAAACAAGCAAGTAGGTTGCTGCAGTGAAGTTTTAGGGACCTACTATTTAGCAGCTTTGTCTTATGAGCATTTCTATAGGATAGGAAACTAGAATCTTTCTTCTCTTGGGAAGGACTCTTTGTTGAAGGATCCCAACTCTCAATGACCATATCTATTTGATTTTATCTGGTTCACTTGAACCAGAAGTAACTTCCCTCTCAAAAATTTCATATTGTTTTAAACTGATTATGTTACAAGAAATTGTCAGTAGATTATAATAATGTTATTTTTTTAAAGTAAAACATGGTGGCTCAGCGCCTGTAGCTCAAGCGGCCAGGGTGCCAGCCACATACACCAGAGCTGGCGGGATCAAATCCAGCCCAGGCCTGTCAAACAGCATTGAAACTGTAACCAAAAAATGGCTGGGTGTTGTGGCAGGTGCCTATAGTCACAGCTCCTTGGGAGTCTGAGGCAAGAGAATCGCTTAAGCCCGAGAGTTAGAGGTTGCTGTGAACTGTGATGCCATGGCACTCTACCTAGGGCAGTAGCTTGGAATTCTGTTTCAAAAAAATAATAAAGTAAAACTTGGTGTGTTTCTATGTAATGGGCACAATATAAGTGTATATGGCACATCTTTTGGGTGTGGGACAGAAGTACAAGAGGGACTCTACCTAACAAATGCAAATTCCATAACCTAGTTTGTACCCTCATATTAAACTGAAATAATACGTGTGTGTGTGTGTGTGTGTGTGTGTGTGTGAACTGTTTATTGTAAATGTGTTGTGTAGTCTGCTGCATTCATGAGTTGTCTGTATTCACCTTGGTAAAAAATTGTCCTTTCCAGCAAGCGAAAGTGAGACCCATGTCTCTAAAGATAGCCAGGCATTGTGGTGGCTGACTATAGTCCCAGCTACTAGGGAGACTACGGCATGAGGATCGCTCAAGCCTAAGAGTTTGAGGTTGCTGTGAGCTATGACATCAGTAAAACTCTTGTCTCCAAGAAAGAAAAAAAAAGAAATACTGTCCTATTATAATAATTTGATTTCCCTCTCAGATATTTTAATTTTTGACTTTGTATCATATGTTCAATAAATGCCTGTATTTCAGATACTCTGATAAAAAGATGAATAAAATATGGCATCTCTGTCTTCAGAAATGTTTGGATTTTTTATAGGAAAAACTAAATTTCATAAATTAGTTTCTAAATTTTATAAACTAGAGTTTATAAAACATGATTTTCTGCCATGTGAAAGACTCCTACTGAGTTTACCAAAAAGCTCTTCACAGTTCTTTAAAACCTAACTCGGATGTGGTGTTTTGGTTTGGTTTGGTTTGTTGTTGGGGGGGTTTTGTTTGTTTGGGTTTCGGTTTTGAGACAGCTGTCAATCCATCTAGAATTCAGTGATGGCGTCACTGCAACTTTATACTGCTAGGCTCAAGCAGTTCTCCTTCAGCCTCCCAAGTAGCTGGGACTACAGGCATCTGACACAACACCTGGCTAATTTGTCTGTTTAGTAGAGACAGGGTCTCGCTCTTACTCAAACTCTTACCCCCATGCAATCTTCCTGCCCCCGCTTCCCAGAGGGCTTTGGACATGCTCTTAACATCAGACTCCTCCTTTTTACCCCCTGGAGTTTACCATATCCTCCTTGCTCTTTGTATATTTTATGTACTTTGATTATATTGCTTGCTAATGTTATAAATTTGATTTCTTACTAAATTGAGCTTATCTTTTTTTCTTTCTTTTTCTTTTCTTTTTTTTTTTTTTTGAGACAGCGTCTCATTATGTTGCCCTTGGTAGTGTGCCGTAGTGTCACATCTCACAGCAACTTCAAACTTATAGGCTTAAGTGATTTTCTTGCCTTAGCCCCCCAAATCGCTGGGACTACAGGTGCCCACCACAACACTCGTGTATTTTTTTGTTGGAGTTGCCATTATTATTTAGCTGGCCCGTACTGGGTTCTAACCTACCAACCTGGGTGTATATAGCTAGTGCCCTAAATTGAGCTTGAGGGTAGGAGCCAGCATTTATATTTGAGTCGTCTGTGTCAAAAAATGAAGTCTGAGGGTGGGCATGGTGGCTCATGCCTATATTCTTAGTACTCTGGGAGGCTAAGGCAGGAGGATTTCTTGAGCTCAAGAGATCGAGACCAGTGTGAGTAAGAGTGAGACCCTGTCTCCACTAAAAATAGAAAAATTAGGTGGGCGTTGTTATGGGTACCTAAAGTCCTGGCTATTTGGGAGGCTGAGTCAAGAGGATTGCTTAAACCAAAGAATTTGAAGTTGCTGCAAGCTAGCTTGATGCCATGGCACTCTAGCCTGGGTTATAGAGCAAGACTATCAAAAAGGGGAGGGGAGGAGGCTGACCTGTAGTAAATCAACCATAAAGCTTTTCATTGAAAATATCCAGGACCCTGTTTATTCAAAGATCGCACACTGTGGACACATACTATTAAATGTATCTTTATTGTTATATCCCTTAGGGCCAGCAACCAACCCCCCAGGTCCAGCAGCCAGGCCTGGTGACTCCAGTTGCCCAGGGGATGGGTTCTGGTGCACACACTGCTGATCCAGAGAAGCGCAAGCTCATCCAACAGCAGCTTGTTCTCCTGTTACATGCTCACAAGTGCCAGCGTCGGGAGCAGGCTAATGGAGAAGTCAGGCAATGCAACCTTCCCCACTGTCGCACAATGAAGAATGTCCTAAACCACATGACACACTGCCAGTCAGGCAAATCCTGCCAAGGTGAGTGTGCTCATAGGATTACTGTGCTTAGCAATTAACACTATATTTACAATCAAGGAGAAGAGAAAAATATGATTGAGTCCATTTTGAGGTGGTAGAGATATGCTTAGTACCTTGACTGTGGTGACAGCATTATAGGAGTACACATATGTCCAAGCTCATCAGGATGTACATATTCAACAAGTACAGTTTTACACTTCAATAACGGTTTTTTAAAAGTTCTAGGATGGGTGCGCTGGTTCACACCTGTGATCCTAGCACTTTGGGAAGCCAAGAAGGAAGGATCACTTGAAGCCAGGAGTTTGAGACCAGCCTGAGCAACAAAATGAGACCTTATCTCTACCAAAGTAAAAGGATTAGCCAGGCTCATGCCTGTGATATCAGCTACTTGGGAGGCTAAGGCAAGAGGATCGCTTGAGCGCAGGAGTTGGAGGTTGCAGTATACTGTGATCATGCCAGTGTAGCCTGAGCAACAGAGTAAGACCTTATCTAGAAAAAATAATTATTATTATTTTTTTTTTTTTTCAGGTGACTAACTTTATTTGGGAAGAACAAAGAGAAAGCTTAGGGCACTTCCAAAGAGAGTTGGAAGTGAGTCCCTCTTGATAAAAGATTCCCCCCTTCTCTAGGCCCAGGCAAGCTCAAAAATCAGACCCCTATTTCCAGGCACAAACAGGCTGCCTTTTCCAGGCCACACCCTCTGGGCTCTGGAAAAAATAAATTAAAATATAAGGAAAAATAAGCATTCCTTTGTCTTGATATACTTCCAGTTTATACACTTATTTGGTAAAGAACATGTTGATATGTCCAATTTTTGGCAATTACAAAATTGCTATAAATCAATCTGTTTTGAGGCTCCTTTACTGACAGTGTATATCTTTATTTAAGGAAATAATAAAAATCCGGTTATTTTGTGAGTAAGGACGCACAATTATTGGTAGAAGAAATTTAATCTAATTTAAATTTTTTTTTTTTTTTTTGGGACAGTCTCTCTGTGTCGCCCTGGGTAGAGTGCTGTGGCATCACAGCTCACAGCAACCTCAAACTAATGGGCTTAAGCAATTCTTTTGCCTCAGCCTCCCACAAAGCTGGGACTAGAGGCGCCTGGCTATTTTTGTTGTTGTTGTTGTTGTTGTCGTCGTCGTCGTTGTTTAGCTGGCCCGGGCCAGGTTTGAACCTGCCATTCTGGGTATATGTGGCCAGCACCCTACACACTGAGCAATGGGCGCCGCCGGTAGAAGAAATTTTAAACTTCCCTGTTGCTGTGATTCTCATAGACTTTGATTCGCCCCAGCGTAACATACCTCAGATACTATTAAGGGTTTTTTAATTGTCATGTGGGCATATTCTCAGTTTAATATACTTTCATGCAGCCACTTTTACCTAATCTATATTGTAATTGGCATATGTAGTCATTTAAAACCGTTTTCATAGGCATGTGTATCATTATATTGGTCTGGTATCTTTACTTAGGTTGTACAGAATGGTGGTGAAAATGAGGGCTCTAGAGCTGGATTACTTGAGTTTGAATTTCAGTTTGGGTGCTCTGACTTTGTGCAAATGACCGTTTTCGCCTGTTTTCTCAACTATAAATTCTCTTTTAATAGGATCTTAACCTATCGTGTTGTTATGAAGATGAAATGAGTTAATGTATTTGTGGGACTTGTTAGGTTATTCATTAGCTTCTGTTAAAATGAAAAAATAACCTCTAGGGAAAAAAATTTTTCTTCTCTCTAGTGGCACACTGTGCATCTTCTCGACAAATCATTTCACACTGGAAGAACTGTACAAGGCATGATTGTCCTGTATGTCTACCCCTCAAAAATGCTGGGGATAAGAGAAATCAGCAGTGTAAGTAATGAAGTATTTTGAGAGTTTATAATAAAAGTATTCTTAGAATCTCACTTGTGTGATTTGATAGGATTTAGAGTCCTTACCCATAATGTGAGATTCCTATGAGTAGTTGGTCTGATCCTACCATTTCAAAAAAATGGTATTTTTCCGCTTTCTGTTAACCTCACATTAGTGCATATAGTTGACCTGTTCAGCAGATAAATTTTTCTTTATGAAAACAGCAACAGGAGAATTTATTAACACATGAATTTTAAAGAATGCTCCTTTATAATTGGGCAAGTTTTTTTTTTATACCTGTGACCCACATATCCCAATGATTTGAAATTATTCATATAGAAAAAATTCAGATTATTTTTATAATCTTGTGATAGGGAAGAGCTTTTCTGGTAATAGACCCAATTTCAGACCAGGTTTAGTGGCTTATGTCTGTACTCTCAGCAGAGGTAGGATGATCACTTCAGACTCACAAGATCAGCCTGGGCAACGTAACAAGATCCTTATACCTACAAAACAGTTAAAAATTAGCCAGGTACACATCATACCTATAATCCCAGCTATGTGGGATGTTGAGGCAAGAGGACTACTTGATTAGGCCTAAGAGCTCAAGGCTACAGTGAGCTATGATGATGCGACTGCACTGTAGCCCAGGCAATAGAGTATGGTCCAGTCCTGAGAAAAAAACAAAAATATGAGTCACAAGAGGTAAAAAGATTGCATTTTTGAAGTGCAGCTACCTTATCTCTTTAGCAACAAAACACCTTGGGGTTGAAAGACAAATTTGAGAAGTAAATGTATGTGAATATGGAATTAAATTTTATAAATCTATGAAGAAATCATAATCCAGTAGAAAATTGAGAATAAAAATAGACAATTCACTAGGGGGATAAAATCCAACAGAGTTCAGTATTAAATTAAGAAATGAAAGAAGGTACCATTTCTCTCCTGTCAGATTGGCAGAAATGTTGTTGCCTGGTGTTAGTATTTGGCTCTAATGCATTTATAGGCTGTTGGTAGAAAAGATTGATATAGCCTGTGGGAAGCCTGTTTGCTATTAAAGATCAAAAGCCTTTTCATACTAACAATCTGATCTCCGTTGAACAACAGTTCTGCATCTAGCTATTTTTTTCAAGGTAATAATGGGAAATGAGAGACATTTTGTAACATGTAATAATTTTATATTTTATGAAATTTACTGTATATTAGTCTGTTTTCTTGCCACTTTTAACTTTTTTTTAATGGCAGAGTCTCAAGCTGTTGCTCTGAGTATAGTGCTGTGGCATCATAGCTCATAGCAACCTCAAACTCGGGCTTGAGCGATCCTTTTGCCTCAGTTTTTCTATTTTTAGTAGAGATGTGGTCTCTCTTTTGCTCAGGTTAGTCTGGAACTTGTGAGCTCAAGCAAATCCACCCGCCTCCGCCTCACAGAGTACTAGAATTACAGGCATGAACCACTGTGCCCAGCCTTTCTTACCACTTTTAATGTTGTGATACCATATCTTTGTGTTTTCTAGCAATTTTGACTGGAGCACCCGTTGGACTTGGAAATCCTAGCTCTCTAGGAGTGGGTCAGCAGTCTACCCCCAGCTTAAGCACTGTCAGTCAGATTGATCCTAGCTCTATAGAGAGAGCCTATGCAGCTCTTGGACTACCCTATCAAGTAAATCAGATGCCAACACAGCCCCAGGTGCAAGCGAAGAACCAGCAGAATCAGCAGTCTGGACAGTCTCCCCAAGGCATGCGACCCATGAGCAACATGAGTAAGTTTGTGTTGTCCTGGGTGGTGCCTGTGGCTCAGTGAGTAGGGCGCCAGCCACATAGACCGAGGGTAGCGGGTTCAAACCTGGCCTTGGCCAAACTGCAACCAAACAAAAAAATAGCCAGGTGTTGTGGCAGGCGCCTGTGGTCCCAGCTGCTCGAGAGGCTGAGACAAGAGAATCACGTAAGCCCAATGGTTGCTGTGAGCCATGTGACGTCATGGCACTCTACCAAGGGCGGTAAACTGAGACTGTCTCTACCAAAAAAAAAAAGTTTGTGTTGTCCTGGTAATGTGGTATTGGTTATGTGTGTGCGGACCATTCTATCTGTACAGAATTAACTCCTTAATTTGTTTTTGTTTTTTTTGTTTTCTTACACAGTACATGTTTAATGTTTTGGAGTAATTTTCAAAAATTGTAAAAGCCTCATATTTATCTAACAGAGGTATTTGCCACTGGTTCATTATAGTCTCCTTGATTTTTTTTGCACATGTGAAGTTAATTTTAAATTTACTGAAATGGGATCCCACGTATTATTCCCTGACAAACTTTTCTAAGGCTTGTGTATATATGTCTCTCCTATTCAGTACTCAGTGTATCCTTTAAAATGGTTGTATTGTATTTCACTTTATGGAATAATTTTTTACAGATGGACATTAAGGTTTCTAACTATTTTGCCATTATTTTATTTTTTCTTTTTCTTCCTCCCTGCCCCCTATTATTTTAAACCAGATAACATGGCCTGGTGTCTGTAACTCACTAGTTAGGAGCACTAACCACATGTACCAGGACTAACAAAAAAATGGGGCAACAATGTAAGTCTCTGTCTCATAAAAAGGAAGAAGAAAAACATGAATTAGCATTAGTTTCTTCTCTCCCTTTCCATATTAGGCAGAATGTGGCCTGTTTCCTTGAGTTTTAGGATGTTCATGTAATGCAGTTTTCTATCTCTGATCTGGAATTTCACCTTTTATAATTATTTCCTATCATTTTTCAAATTTCTGTGTTCTTAATATAGCTGTTCTACTGTGCTTATATCATCTTATATAGTACTTTTGTCTATACGCCCTCCAAGTTATTTGCATGATAATTTTTTGGTATTTCTTTTTCTCCCTTTCTCAATGTCTTTTTCTTTGCTTTTAGAAATCAGTTAAGATTAATCAAGTTTCCTTCCATCTATTTCTTGTTCTTCAGTTAATAGCTATAATTATCATTGTGGTACCTCTAGAAACTGCATGAATTTTTTTTGTTGCTTTTGATGTCATCTTCATGTCCAGTTTTGAAATCAGAATGCAAGTGTATATGCTCTTGTTTTCTTTCCTTTTTTTTTTTCCTTTTTTTTTTTTTCAAAGACAGAGACTCATTTTGTCAAACTGGGTAGAGTGCCGTGGTGTTGCAGCTCACAGCAACCCCCAGCTCTAGGGCTTACGCGATTCTCTTGCCTCAGCCTCCCCAATTGCTGGGACTACAGGTGCTTATCACAATGCCTAGCTATTTTTTGTTGCAGTTTGGCCAGGGCTGGGTTCAAACCTGCCACCCTCGGTATATGGGGCCACAGGCGCTCTACTCACTGAGCCACAGGCACCACCCTATGCTCTGATATCTAACCTCTAAATACCCTCATTCTTTCTGTTCATCAGACACAAACAGAAGCCTACTTATGAAGTGTTCTTCCTTTAATATCAAACCTTTTAAAAAATTATTCTGGATGGTGCCTGTAGCTCAGTGATTAGGGCACTAGCCCCATATACCGAAGGTGATGGGTTTGAACCTGGTCCCGGCCAAACTGCAACAAAAAATAGCCGGGCGTTGTGGCAAGTGCCTATAGTCCCATATACTCAGGAGGCTGAGGCAAGAGAATCACCTAAGCCCTAGAGCTGGAGGTTGCTGTGAGCAGTGATGCTACGGCACTCTACTGAGAGCAACAAAGTGAGACTCTGTCTCAAAAAAAAAAAAAAAAAAATTAAAAATTGGGCAGCGCCTGTGGCTCAAAGGAGTAGGGCGCCAGCCCCATATGCCGGAGGTGGCAGATTCAAACCCAGCCCTGGCCAAAAACTGGGGGAAAAAAAAAATTATTGGTTCTATGTGCTGCGCTATTTTATGGAGAGCAATCCTTGTTATTTTTGTTTTGATTTTTTTTTTTTCCTTGATTTTTGTCACCCTTGGTAGAGTGCTACGGTGTCACAGCTCACAGGAACCTCAAACTCTTGGGTCAAGCGATTCTGTTGCCTCAGCCTCCCAAGTAGCTGGGACTACATGTACCCGTAACAACTCCTAGCTGTTCTTAGAGATAGGGTCTCACTCTGGCTCAAGCTGGTCAGCAATTAACAAAATCAGAGTCCTTTTGGTGGGTTATTTATCAAAAGACACTGTTCCTCAGCACTTATTCATTGCTCAGGACCACAGGCCAGTGACAAACTAATATGTAAATCAACTCAAATAAATTATTTATACTCCTAAACCACTTTGCACTCTGAAAGCATACCAGCCTTCCTGGGTGGTGCCCATAGCTCAGTGGGTAGGGTGCTGGCGCATACACCCAGGCTGGTAGGTTTGAACCTCGCCCGGGCCAGCTAAAACAACAATGGCAACTGCAACCAGAAGAATAGCCAAGCGTTGTGGTGGGCACCTGTTGTCCCCTACTTGGGAGGCTGAGGCAAAAGAATCGCTTGAGCCCAAAAGTTTGAGGTTCCTGTGACACCACGGCACTCTACCAGGGGCACAAAGTGAGACTCTGTCTCAATTAAAAAAAGAAAAATGATACCAGCCTGCCTTTTCTCCTCATAATTCTTCATAGAATCATAATTTCTATAGAAAGCTTCACCCCTCCAGGTATACAGCAAATGCTTCAACAATACAAAACTGTAGGCACCTGGCCAGGAGGCCACTCATCTGAGGTTTTGCCACAAACCACTAGAAGCCATGGTAGTTACTATCATCGATGGGTATGCCAAACTCGACACATCCTTCCTGCCTGATAGAGAAATGGAGTGCCTCTAATCAGAACATTTACCATAAGTCTTCAGTCACCACATTCTTAATCTTCTACTGAACCGTTAATTCACTTATTTCATAAAGATTTTATTGGGATGGGATCCTTCTCAGGAATTACAAAACAAAAATATATTCTTTTGATTTTTAGGGGGCATGATTTTTTTCTGATCCCTCTATCCTCATGTGGATGCTCACTTGTAAGGTCTTAAGTACTAGCTAATGTAAGGGTATTCCTTCTCAAGTTATAATTGAGCCATAGCTTGCAGCCAGTATTAAGAGGACCTGGAGACCAAAAGAAATTTGTTGTGTTTCCATGTGTCATCAGAAGGCAGTAAGCACATTTTTTCATGGTGTAATCACTTTATCTTTTCGTGTGATTGCACTATTATTTTTCTTTTTTTTTTTTGGCCGGGGCCAGGGGGCCTGAACCTGCCACCCTCAGTATATGGGGCTGTGCCCTTAAGCCACAGGTGCTGCCCTCCACCATTATTTTTTCAACAATGAAATAAATCTGTGGTAAGTGTATGTAATTTACCTACATACACACTTTCAATACTAGGGTGTTGACATGTCATGACAGATGACAGTGACAAAAAACGGACAACATAATTCTAGTTAGAAAAAGACTCACTACATTTTGGAGACCTATTTGGATGCCATTAGAAGGAAAGCTCCCCCTAAGCATCTAGGAGCCGAGCCAGATGATTAAAGTTGGCGGTAATGTTCCTATTTATTAAGCACTGTTTAAAGTGTAGGCAGTTACTTTCATTTTAATGGAAAGTTAAGTTTTTTGTTTTTTTTTTTTAGGGTTTTTTTTTTTTTTTTTTCTTTTCTTTTTGGAGACAGAGTCACACCATATCACCCTTGGTAGAGTGTCATGGTGGCATCACAGCTCACAGCAAACTTCAAACTCTTAGGCTTAAGCAATTCTCTTGCCTCAGCTTCCCGAGTAGCTGGGACTCCAGGCGCCCACCACAATGCAGGCTATTTTTGTTGTGGTGGTGGTGGTGGAAGTTGTCATTGTCCTTTTGGCAGTCCCTGGCTGGGTTTGAACCCACCAGCCCCGGTGTATGAGGCTGCTCTAGCAGGTGAACTACAGGCGCTAAGCCGGGAAATTGTTTGTTTTATTTTATTATTATTATCTTTAAGATTTTTATTAATTTATTTACTTTTTGTTGTTGTTGCAGTTTGGCCGGGGCTGGGTTCATACCCACCACCCTCGGTATATGGGGCTGGCACCCTACTCACTAAGCCATAGGTGCCACTGGGAAGTTAGGTTTTTAACTAAAACTACTTGCAGGGCTTACTGATAGGACCGCCTGTCACGATTGTTTTTTGTTTTGTTTTTTTTTTTTAACCACATAAAAATCTGTTTTAATGTAAATGCTACTCTTGCTTGTTTTTATTGTTTAAAATAGAATATTCATTACAATTTTAGTTAAAAGTGTTTTGTTTTTTTGAGACAGAGCCTCAAGCTATTACCCTGGGTAGTGTTGTGGCGTCATGGCTCACAGCAACTTCCGACTCTTTGGCTTAAACGATTCTCTTACCTCAGCCTCCTGAGTAGCTGGGACTACAGCGCCTGCCACAATACCCGGCTATTTTTTGGTTGTAGTTGTCATTGTTTGGCAGGCCTGGGCCAGATTCGAACCCCCCAGCTCAGCTGAGCCTAAAAGTGTTTTCTTTAAACACTAATTCTCATTCCCTCCCTAAAGGTCATTGTACTTAGGCTCCTGTGTCCTTACATAAATTTCCTGCACTTATGAAAATATCTACAATGTTCTAAACAATTTTGGTTCTAGAAGTGTTCTTTGCTTCTTTTGGCATCATTGTATTTCTGTCTTTCCATACATCTATTACATATATAAGTGTAGAACAGATTATCAAAAGTGTAAATTTTGCGTATAAAAATTACGTGTGGCTGGATGCAGTGGTTCACACCTGTAATCCCACCACTGTGGGAGGTTGAGGCAGGTGGATTGCTTGAGCTCAGGAGTTTGAGACCAAGCTGGAGCAAGAAAGAAGACCTTGTCTCCTAAAAAAAAAAAATAGCTGGGTATTGTGGCAGGCACCTGTAATCCCAACTCTGGAGGCTAAGGCAAGGGGATCCCTTGAGCCCAAGAGTTTGAGGTTGCTGTGAGTTGTGATACCATAGCACTCTGCCAAGGAGGGCCAAGTGAGACTGTCTCAAGCTGTCACCCTGGGTAGAGTGCTGTGGCATCACAGCTCACAGCATTCTCCAATTCCTGGGTTCAATCAAGTCTCCTGCCTCCGTCTCCCAAGTAGCTAGGACTACAGGTGCCTGGCACAAAGCCCAGCTATTTTTTGGTTGGAGTCATCATTGTCGTTAGGCGGGCCTGGGCTGGATTTGAACCCGCCAGCTCAGGTGTATGTGGCTGGCGCCTTAGCTGCTTGAGGCACAGGCGCTGAGCCCAGGCATATATATTTTTATATGCTAGCATTTGCCTAATACCACTTGCAAGAGTTTTAGTTTACATATCCACATTTTGATTAAAAACTTTTTTTTTTTTTTTTGTAGAGACAGTCTCACTTTATGCTTTATGGTCCTCAGAGTGCTGTGGCATCACACAGCTCACAGCAACCTCCAACTCCTGGGCTTAGGCAATTTGCTTGTCTCAGCCTCCCGAGTAGTTGGGACTACAGGCGCCTGCCACAACGCCCAGCTATTTTTTTGTTGCAGTTCGGCCGGGGCTGGCTTTAAACCCAGTGCCACCCTCGGTATATGGGGCTGGCACCTTACCGACTGAGCCACAGGCGCCGCCCTTGATTGAAAATGTTTATTTCCTCACACTCTTTTCAGCACTTGGTTTAAGAATTTGTTTTTAAAAGTTTTCACATTTTCATGCATGTAAAATACATTATTTTAATTAAGTGCAATTAGAGCATATTTGCATTTTTTAAATGCTGTGTTTTTTTCCTTTTTTTTTTTTTTTTTTTTGGAGACAATCTCACTATGTCACCCTTGGTAGAGTGCTGGGCATCACAGCTCACAGCAACCCCAGACTCTTGGGCTCAAGGGATCCCCTTGCCTTAGCCTCCCACAGAGGGATTACAGGCGCCTACCACAATGCCCAGCTATTTTTTTATTTTTAGGTTTTTGGTTGTAATTGTCATTGTTATTTGGCAGGCCCGGGCTGGATTCTAACCTGCCAGTTCCGGTGTATGTAGCTGGTGCCCTAGCTGCTTGAGCCACAGGCACTGAGCTTCTTCTCCCCCCCCCCCCTTTTTTTTTTTTGAGACAGAATCCCACTTAACTTCAACCATTGGACTCAAGTGATTCTCTTGCCTTAGTCTCCTAGCAGCTGGGATGATAGGCACCCACCATAATGCCCAGCTATTTTTAGAGATGGGGTCTTGCTCTGGCTTAGGCTGGTTTGGATCTCCTGAGCTCAAGTAGACCATTCACCTTGACCTCCCAGACTGCTAGGATTAATGCGTGAGCCACCACACCTAGCTTTTCCTTCACTCTAACTTCTACCTAGGTTCAAGAGATCCTCCTACCCCTGCCTCTCCAGTAGCCATAACACATCACCATGCCCTGTTGTTTTCTTAAGGTTTTTTTTTTTGTTGTTGGTATTGGGGGTTTTTTGTACAGATGGTTGCTGTGTTGCCCGGTTTTATCTTGAACTTCAGACTTCACATTGCCCTCCCAACATACTGTGATTATAGGGAGAAGCTACTGCATCTAGCTTGTGTATCTTTTGTTTTGAATAGCTTGTTACTTTTGTATTGGATTATTTGTCTTTCTTACTTCATTTGCAAGGGTACTTGATGTATTAGCCTTTATGTGTTGTGAATTATATCATTAATAATTATTTACCATATTGCTACTAATATTTTTTCTGATTTGTGGTTTGACTCTTGACTTTATCAAGTTTATAATTGTGACTGTTTTATTTCTGTCTTTTATTTTTTCATTTTTGCCTTAGGTTCTAGTCCTATGGGAGTGAATGGAGGTGTAGGGGTTCAAGCATCAAATCTTCTTTCTGACTCAATGTTGCATTCAGCCATAAATTCTCAAAAGTAAGTTTTGTCTTGGTTTACACCCTGTGTTCCTGTGTTACATTTCAGATACTTGTTAAAAATTATTTGAGCTTTTAATGTAGTTTCCTTTGGTGAATGGAGACAGTAGGATGTTTGAATCCATTTTTCTTTCTACAGCCTTGTTAGAAACCATCAATCATTGAGGATAACCTGTATCTTCCCGAGTACAGTAGAAAGTTTCAAGTTTGTAGCTGCATAAA
Source organism: Loris lydekkerianus (assembly GCA_963574355.1). NCBI lineage: Eukaryota > Metazoa > Chordata > Mammalia > Primates > Lorisidae > Loris > Loris lydekkerianus. The sequence continues at coordinate 24,766 of CAUYPK010092269.1, read as the reverse complement.
AAAATGAGTTTGATCTACCCCAGTAATAAGAATTAGTTCATTACCCAAGGGACTCCCTGAAATAAGCTGTGTCACAAGTCACAGCTTAGTCTAATAACACAAGATTTAGTTTTCTTTTTTTTGAGACAGAGTCTCACTTTGTCACCCTCAGTAGAATGCTGTGGCATCTTAGCTCAGAGAAACCGCCAACTCTTGGGCTCAAGGGATTTTCTGCCCTCAGCCTTCCGAGTAGTTGGGACTCCAGGTACCCGCCACAATGCCCAGCGCGCGCGCGCGCGCGCTCTCTCTCTCTCTCTCTCTATATATATATATATATTTTTTTTTTTTTTTTTTTTTTTGAGACAGAGTCTCACTACATTGCCCTCAGCCCTGGCAACACAGCTCACAGCATTCTCAAACTCTTGGGCCCAAGCAATTCTCTTGCTTCAGCCTCTCAAGTAGCTGGGACTACAAGGTGCCCACCACAGTGCATGGCTATTTTTTTTGTTGCAGTTGTCATCGTTTAGCTGACCCGGGCCAGGTTAGAACCTGCCAACTTTAGTGTATGTGGCTGTTATTGTAACTACTGTGTTACAGGCACCAAGCTGCACAGCTATTTTTAGATACGGGGGTCTTACACTGGCTTAGGCTGGTCTCGAACCTATGAGCCACAGTGCCTGGCTGAGATTTAGTTTTCTTCCTTATTTTTGTTTGAGACAGAGTCTCAAGCTGTTGCCTATGTAGAGTGCTGTTAATGTCATAGTTCATAGCAACCTCTAACTGGGGCTCAAGCGATCCTCTTGCCTGAGTTTTTCTATTTTATTTTTTAGTAGAGACAGGATTCCACTTTTTGCTCAGACTGGTCTCGAACCGTGAGCTCAAGCTATCCACCAGCCTTGGCCTTGGCCTCTCCAAATGCTAGGATTATAGCCATGAGCCACCGTGCCCAGCCGCAAGATTTAGTTTTCTAAATATAACACCTTGTCCTCTACTCCAAAGAAATGTAGTTATTTTTTCCTCACATAGGTATATACACATACTCTGCACATAAAAGAAATACAGTCACACACATGCACCCCAACCCCTTGATGCAGATAAGAGTTCTAGGGTATTAAACCTATTGCACTAATTATTGTCATTTCTAATTAAATGAGATCATCTTTCTGTGATCCTTCTTGACTATTTGATGACTCCTTTTTAAAGCCCAATGATGAGTGAAAATGCCAGTGTTACCTCCCTGGGTCCTATGCCAACTGCAGCTCAACCATCTAGTACTGGAATTCGGAAACAGTGGCATGAAGATATTACTCAGGATCTTCGAAATCATCTTGTTCACAAACTGTAAGTAATTTTGTAAATGTGTCTCATTCGTAAAAAGATGTCACATTGATGTGCTTTCAGTCTGCTGGTGGGGGGGGATTTTTATTTTTTTATTTTAGTTTTTCGGAGTCTCACTTTGTTTCCCTACGTAGAGTACTGTGGTGTCATAGCACACAGCAACCTCAGACTCCTGGGCTCTAGTGATCCTCTTGCCTCAGCCTCCCAAAATGCTGGTATTACAGGGGTGAGTCACCCTGCCCGGCCAGTCTGCTGGGCCTTTAAGCACAGAGGAATGTTGTGTTTGTATAGCCTGGCTGTTGCTGTTGATTCTTGCATCTTATTCTGTTTTTAGGTAGAGTGCTGTGGTGTCACAGCTCATAGCAACCTCAAACTCTTGGGCTTAAGTGATTCTCTTGCCTCAGCCTCCCGAGTAGCTGGGACTACAGGTGCCCACCACAACACCTGGCTATTTTCTGCTTGTAGTTGTCATTGTTTGCCAGACCCAGCTTGAATTTGAACCTGCCAGCTCTGGTGTATGTTGCTGGCACTCTAGGCACTGAACTACAGGCACTGAGCCTATTTTCTACTTCTCAATTTTTCTTCTTACCATTATTTTTTATTTATTTGTTTGAGACAGAGTCGCCCTTGGTGAAGTGCTGTGGCATCATAGCTCACAGCAACCTCCAAACTCTTGGGCTCAAGCAATCCTCTTTCCTCAGTCTTCTGTGTAGCTGGGACTATAGGTGCTTGCCACAGTGCCCGGTTATTTTTTAGAAATGGGGTCCCACACTTGCACAGGCTGGTCTCTAAATGTGACTTTGGGCAATCTACTCGCCTCAGCTTTGTTACCATCATTTTTAAAAGCAGTCTTTCAGTTTTAGCAGTATGAATTGAACTATTCTGCCTTTTTGTTAACATATTAACTAAAAGAAAAATTTTTTAAGGTTTTATTTATTGGCATCACAGCTCACAGGAACCTCCAACTCCAGGGCTTAGGGGATTCCCTCCTGAGTAACTGAGACCACACATGCCCACCACAACACCTGGCGATTTTTTCTTGCGGTTTGGTCAGGGCCGGGTATGAACCCGCCACCGGCACCCTACTCAATAAGCCACAGGCACCGCCCCTAAAAATCATTAACTCATAATTCCCTAAGAAAAATTAGGCTTCAGGTCATTATATTATGGCAACATTCACACCTTTTTCTATTATTCTTGGTAAAGCTGGTTAGTATACTGCCAAATTGAATCTGGTAGAGTGGTCTCTCTGTGGTCTTCTGTTCTTCCATAAGTGCACATAGCAGTTTATGCATTATCTTCGGTCCCGTTTGTTGTATAGTTGATATGTACAAGATTCTCTCTCTTAAACTCCATTTTATTTAATCTAAAGAATTGTTGTCAGAAGAAGGTGGGAGAGGCATACAGAGTGGTTAAATAATGTATTGTGCCCATGATCATAAAGGTAGAGAGCTTAGACCTTGTTGATGAGAGTTTATTCTGCAAACACCATACAGCATTTTTTCTTGGAATAATCAGTTTCAATTTTTAGGAGAAAGCAGTTAACTACACTAAATAACAGAATTTCCATTACTCTTTGTCTGTTTCTTTTTATTGACTGGAACCATGGGATCTGGTTGTATAGTTTGCCAGAGTTTCATTTAGGGATTTTTTTTTTTTTTTTAATTGGTTAATGGATATGTCCTATATAATTCTTTAGCAATAGTGCTAATAATAATTGGAATTATATAAGGAAGGAATGCCATGATAAACAGTCGAATACCAATGGCAGGGGTCAGGGACGTGTAAAAAAACAAAGGGTCCCTAACCCTTCTCCATTCCATTGGTATGTGACTGTTAATGAAATGAACTAATAAGGAATAACTAAGTTGTTACTTCGTTATTTTAGGAACTTTTATATAATGAACAAAAATGATAGATGATTTCGAATTATCTATCATGACATTAAAAGTGTATTATATGCTTGTGAATTTTCTAACAATTCAAATATTTTAAACCTCTATATGTAGGCCAGGCAAGGTATCTAACACTTGTAATCCTAGCACTTTGGGAGGCTTAGGCAGGAAGAACACTTGAGGCCAGACATTAAATACCAGCCTAAGTAGTAGTGAGATCCCATGTCAAAAAAGGAAAAAACAAAATTCTATTAGTATCTTCTGAATCTGGTTTGATCAAGTACCATACAACTAACTGAACATACAGCGACCAAATTAAAAAAAAAAAAAAAAAAAAAACCAGTGGCTAAAAATCAGTTGTTGATTGTAGTGATTTTTTTTCTTTTTGGTTTTCAGTAATTCGTAGAGTGTAGTCGCACTAAAAAATTCTTGGCGTGACTTTTTTGTTCCCTGTCAGTGGTCCACAAATACTTGTTGTATGCCTACATGTAGCTCGTTACTGTCTGTTCACTCCCAGGGGTTCTGTGGCAAACAAAACATACAAGTATCAATGGAAATGAACCCAAACTTTATAAAATAATTTAAGGAGGATTATTCTGAACCAAATGTTTGTTACTGGCCCACATCACATGGTCTCATTTCTTGTTGATCATAAATACTAGTGGCAAACATTTTAAAGGGAATTGTAATAGTGTGAAAAACTTTTTATTGGGCGGTGCCTGTGGCTCAGTGAGTAGGGCGCCAGCCCCATATCCTGAGGGTGGCAGGTTTGAACCTGGCCCCAGCCGAACTGCAACAACAAAAACAAAAAAAAATAGCTGCACATTGCGGCGGGCACCTGTAGTTCTAGCTACTCAGGAGGCTGAGGCAAGAGAATCCCCTAAGCTCAAGAGCTGGAGGTAGCTGTGAGTAGTGATGCCACGGCACTCTACCAAGAGTGACAAAGTGAGACTCTATCTCTATAAAAAAAAAAAAAAAGAAAAGAAAACCTTTTTTATTTTATTTTATTTCTTGGAGACAGAGTCTCACTCTGTTTACCATACTAGATTACCATGACATAGCTCACAGCAACCTCAAACTCATAGCTTCAAGTGATCCTCCTGCTTCAGCCTCTGACGTAGCTGGGGTGACTACAGGCAGGAGCCATCGTGTCTAGCCGATTATTTTATTTTATTTTATTTGTTTCTTTTGCAGTTTTTTTGGCTGGGGTCGGGTTTGAACCACTACATCTGGTATATGGGGCTGGCGCCCTACTCCTTGAGCCACAGGTGCCGCCCCCAATATTTAATGTTTAAATTTTTCTGTTCCCTTCATTATAAGTTTCCAATCTTCTACAATTTTGCATTGGTTGTTAAGCCTTCTTTTCTTTCCTTTTATGTTTTTCTTTGGGGGGGCTGGGGGGGGAGAACAGTCTCACTATGTTTCCCTCAGTAGAGTGCCATGGCGTCACACCTCATAGCAACCTCCAACTCTTGGGCTTAAGCAATTCTCTTACCTCAGCCTCCCAAGTAGCTGAGACTCCAGGCACCTGCCACAACATCCAGCTATTTTTTTGATGATGTTGTCGTTGTTTAGCAGGCCTTGGCTGGGTTCGTACCCACCAGCCCCAGTGCATGTGGCCAGCGCCCTAAACACTGAGGTATGGGTGCTTGAGCCCTTAGGTCTTATTTTCATAAGCTTCATACATAGAGTAGACAGGTCTGAAGGCTTTTGGTCCTTGTACTGTGACCAAAAAATTAGTCTTTTTTTTTCTCTTTAAATGTAGCACAAAAAATTTTTTGTTCTACATTGAGAGTGACAGGGACGAGAGAATATTGTTATAGAGGCACACCTACATTTTCATCATGAAAACCCTTTATCACAAAAATAATTTTATTTCAGTAGGTATTAGATTTGAAGCATCTATAACCCTCTTACTATTTTTCTTTTCTGCTATGTATTTGTAGTATGAAAAGTAGGAAAATACTAATCAGGAAAAATTCTAAGGTTTTGTATATTTCTGTAACATGAAAGAAAATCTGGCATGGTATTACAGAGGTAGAATTTTCTGTTTCTAGTGTTCAAGCCATATTTCCTACTCCGGATCCTGCTGCTTTAAAAGATAGACGGATGGAAAACCTGGTTGCATATGCTCGGAAAGTCGAAGGGGACATGTATGAATCCGCAAATAATCGAGTAGGCATCTGTTATTTCTTTCCTATTTTCTATTGATTGATAGAACTGTTCTGGTTATTTAGTAGTCTTCTTTTGTAACATATGCAAGCAGTATTGTGCTTCAGAGGAGGGTTCTACCTTTAGCTGTCTCATCTTATTGCTATGGAGCACAGTCAAGATAATAAGGCAATCTTTTTAAACATGTATCATCAAGAATTTTGTTTTTCTTCATACAGTGCACTCATACTTTTTTGGTTTTGTCCTTCTCTCAACCTAAAAAGTTGTTTATCTGCTACTCTGTGCTATTTTCACTAGATAAGAAGCAGCTACTTGATAATTTTCGTCTCAAGCAATATTTCAATTTCTCTACATTATCTGAATTGTCCTTTGTAAATTGACACTACTTTGAAATGTAGCATAATAAATGGAACTTAAGTCTGTTCTTAGTTCATTTTTACTGTTAACGCAGTAGCAGTACCTCTTTTTTATTAATCTCTCTTATTTTACTTCAAATATTCAAAAAGGCCGAATACTACCATCTTCTAGCTGAGAAGATCTACAAGATCCAGAAAGAACTAGAAGAAAAACGAAGAACTAGACTACAGAAACAGAATATGCTGCCTAATGCTACAGGCATGGTACCAGTTTCCATGAATGCAGGACCTAACATGGGACAGCCACAATCAGGAATGACTTCTAGTAAGTGCTTTTTGTTTTATTTTGGTTGGGGAAAAATTGATGATAAAGTGGTTTCTAACCAAAGTTACAAATTTGTATAAGCTTGTATAACTATTGTAGAATTTGTGAGGGACCTTTTCTGCCTTTGCAATGAAAATAATTCATCAACTAGTAAAAAACAATAGCTGAACAGTATATTTAAAATTTCTAGGCATGGGGCGGCACCTATGGCTCAGTTGATAGGGCAGCTGGCCGCATACACCAAGGCTGGTGGGTTCGAAGCCAGCCCAGGCCAGCTGAACAACAATGACAACTGCAACAACAACAAAAATAGCTGGACTAGCCAGGCGTTGTGGTAGGCACCTGTAGTCCCAAGTATTTGGAAGGATGTGGCAGGAGAATCGCTTAAGCCCAGGAGTTTGAGGTTGCTGTGAGCTGTGATGCGACAGCACTCTACCAAGGGTGATATAGTGAGACCCTGTCTCAAAAAAAAATTTTTAACCCAAGATACACTTTTCTAGTATTGATACCTAGAAAATGATAGCCTTCAGATTCTCCTTGTGTTTTTCCAAGACTGTTTTGTCTGTGCTAAGCAACGACTAATAGATGTTTGTACATCGACCTGCTTCAGTGACCCCGTAAAGGCTTACATACTTCCTGAACACACGTGCCATGTTTCTTTCGGCACACTTTCTTCTTGACATAACATCAAGGCTAAGAACTAAGATGGCTTCTTTCTTTTTCTTTCTTTTTTTTTTTTTTCTTATAGTTTATTTCAACACAGTTTATAATAAGTAGAAAAATAAACATTGTATGGGAGATGGCTTCTTTCTTTATAAGCATCTTTAAAATTACATCTCATCAGCGCTGGTTTTTGGTTACAGCATCACTGTCAACCTGATGAATTAGTCACATAGCTGAGAATCTCCTTGCCCCCCCCCCCAAGAGAAAGGGTATTTGCTCTGTTACCCAAGCTAAAGTGCAGTAGTGTCGCCATAGCTCACTACAACGTCAACATCCTGCCTAAGTTTCCAGAGTAGCTGGGACTCCAGATGTGTATCACCACACCCAGCTAATTTTTCTTTTTTTCTATTTTTTTTTTTTCTTTAGACACACAGTCTCTTTCTATTGCTTAGGCAGGTCTCAAACTCCTAGCTCAAGCATCCTCCTGTATTAGCCTTCCCATGTGCTGGGATTCCAGGTATGAGCCATGACACCTGGCCCCAAGACTATTATTATACAGGCAGGGTCAAGGAAAAATAACAATATTGTTGTGTTACAGAATTACATGCAGATTACAAACCACAGCAGAAATAACCCTCCCTTTTTATGAGCTAGTAATCTATATTAATCTTTTATTACAAAATCATAAGGATATAATTCTATAATGTAACAGTATTATAGAATTATATCCTTATCACGCTGAAGCACAAAAGGGGGCATTATTTCTACCTGACCCTGTACTTGCCTTCATATATTGACTTGTTACTAAGTTCTAAGCAGTGAAATAGTGAGTTGGTCACAGACTAGTGACCAGTTACACAGGCTGTTTAAATGCTATGAGAAAGAGTATAATAGGGAAAACCTATGTTTAAGTTAGGGAATGCTGACTACCTATAACTGCCAACTGAGCTAACAGGTAGCAGCTCTTATTCTTTTTTTTTTTTTGGTAGAGACAGAGTCTCACTTTATTGCCCTCGGTAGAGTGCCGTGGCATCACAGCAACCTCCAGTTCTTGGGCTTAGGCAATTCTCTTGCCTCAGCCTCCTGAGTAGCTGGGACCACAGGCACCCACCACAATGCCTGGCTATTTTTTTGTTGCAGTTTGGCTGGGGCCGGGACCAGCGCCCTACCAACTGAGCCACAGGTGCCGCCCAACAGCTGTTATTCTTTCAGTGAGTGATAGGTGAACTGAGGCGTTCCCTCTCCTTGAAGTCGTAAAGTGGAGAACCATTGGTTGCCGCTGGCCTTTAGCACCCTGATTTCCTAAATGCAGCTTGCCAGATACACTATTACTAATTAGGGTATGATGTGGAAAGAATTGGGAAGAGCAACATTTCTGGTACAAGAGGCAGTATAATAGAGGACCATTAGCAAGAGAAAGTATGTGTACTTCTTGTGTAGGTGGGAGAATAAGTGTTCAGCAATGAGAAAGTCAAGATTAGGGTTAGGGAGACTGCAGTACATGCATGATATGAACTTGGATGTTAACTGAAGATACAGAAACAAGTGGACATATTTTAGATACTTGTTTTTGATAGAATTTCCTCAATTTCTAGGTGAAATGTGAGCTATGTCTAATGTCTATGAGATATTTAAATTATGTTCTAATGTTATGTTAAAAGTAGTTTGGTAGGCTGGGAATGGTGGCTCACACCTATAATTCTAGCACTCTGGAAGGCCAAGGTTGGATGGGTTACCTAAGCTCACAAGTTTGAGACCAGCCTGAGCTTAGAGTGAGATCCCTGTCTCTAAAAATAGGCATTGTGGCAGGTGCCTATAGTCCCAGCTATTTGGGAGACTGAGGGAAGAGATTTGCTTGAGCCCAAAAGTTTGAGATTGCTATGAACTGTGAGGCCATGGCACTCTATTGGGGGCAACAAAATGAGACTCTGTCTCAAAAAAAGTAGAAGAAAACCCAGTATGCCACTGCTATACTCAAGAATAAGTATTAGTGGCACCAAATAGGCCCAAAATGTATGTTGACTTTGGCTCATACTGAATTTGACATTTTATACTATGATATCCTTGCCTTACCCCATACACAGAAATTAGTCATAGAAAAATAAAAGGTTTCTAAACTTTTTAAAGTATTACACACAATACTGAAGAAAATATAAAACGAATCAATAAAGCTAGACAGTACTTGGAAGCTTTAAAGAAAAGAATGACAACAGAAGATATACCATACTCATAATTAATGGGCAAACCAAGGAAAGTACTTTCAGTACTTGAAGGTACCGATTGTCTTAACGTATGACTTGGAGGATGAACTCATGCTAGTAGAATTTGAACAGGTAACCAAATCAGTAAAGACCATTTTGGGTCCCTAAAACACAGAATGGGTGTTAGTGACTTTGGGGAACTTGACTCTGAGATAGGCTGTGGTGAGACATTCTCTCCCTTAAATACAATTGTTCTGTTTCTCGGAATTTAATTTCAAACAATAATGTTATAATTGCACATAAATATTCATAGTAGCATAATTTATATTATTGGACCATTAGAAACATCGTTTAACAATGTCCCTATATTGTATTGCTGAATACTTCTGATATATATTAAATTCATTTTTAATTTATTTGTATCTTAATATATGTTTGTATCTTTTATATTTTCATGAGAAACTTATGAGTAAAAAATAGGATTATGGTAGAATTGATCTTTCTCATCTTATTTCTGTAGTATTTGAATTTTTTTCCCCCAAAGAACTTGTATTTATCATATATGATCAGATAATATCTATGGTAGGTGTATGTGTTGTTCTGGATAGATGCTCATGATCAGTGAGTAACATAGATGTGCAATCTGAGAAAGATAAGCCAAATTACTAAGTGGGGTTGACATAGCTGGTTTTTCCCTCTTAACTTTTTGTAAACATACTAACTTTAAGGATAAATAACAGATAACTATATGTATTACAATCTGATTTACTGCTATATGTATTACAGTCTAATTTTTTGAACTATGATATATGCCCAGAAAAAGAATCTGGAAGAAATAAATACTAATATGTTAAAATTGGTTTGGGGGATACTTTGTGTGTAAAGATGTTTTGATTGATCTGTGCACCTAGTTTGCATTAATGAATATTCATTTAAGTGTTAGGAAAGTGTTCCTGCATGTGTTCATCAAATCCTTATAATGGCAATTTAAGATCAGCATCATGGACTGACAATAGACTCTGTGATACCTTTCTTACCTTGCAGTCAGTCATATCTGTCATACATATCATAGTTGTAAACAAAAGTGCTTAGGGCAAATGTAGGCAATAGGATTATGTTTTCACTTTGATTTTCATATGATGGGTCTCAAATTTAAAAATCAGATACTACATAAAAATCTGCATTTCTGAATAGCCGGGCATTGTGGCGGGTGCTTGTAGTCCCAGCTGCTTGGGAGGCTGAGGCAGGAGAATCGCGGAAGCCCAAGAGCTGGAGGTTGCTGTGAGTCCTGTGACGTCATGGCACTCCACCAAGGGTGGTAAAGTGAGACTCTGTCTCTACCAAAAAAAAAAAAAAATCTGCATTTCTGACTTCTTTTTAAACATAAAAGGATCAGACCAGGCTGGCAGTGGCTCAACCTGTAATCTTAGCACTCAGGGAGGCTGGGGGGGGGGGGGGGGAGGATCACCTGAGGTCAGGAGTTTGAAAGCAGCCCAATACATAATGAGACCCCCTCGTCTTTACTAAAACTAAAAATTGGCCAGATGTCATGGTGGGCACCTGTAGTCCCAGCTACTCAGGCAGGAGGATCACTTCATTCCAAGAATTTTAGGTTGTTTCGGGCTAGGCTGAGGCCATGGCATGCTAGCCTGAGGAACAGAGTGAAACTTTGTCTCAAAAAACAAAAAAGAAGGATGTTTAGCATGTTTGACCTTCTCTTCCATGGGGACACCATTGTCTGCAGCTGGAGTAGTGGCTGACTCTTAGAGGAATTATGCTTTCTCTTCACTTCACCCAGTCCTCAGTCACTCCCTCTTTTGGGGGATACCTAAAACCATTTCACTTGATACTGCAAGGCCCTTGCTGACAGTTTGCAACACCTGTTTATATTGTTCATAGGAGAAGAATGTTCCTTATATATTAAGTGAAAGCATTGGTCTATATTAAAGTATGTGTGAATATATATGTGTGGAAAGAAATTAGAACTATTTGTAGAGGCAAGGTGTGGTGGCTCATGCCTAATCAATCATAGCACTCTGGGAAGCCAAGATGAGTGGATTGCCTGAGCTCACAGTTTCGAGACCAGCCTGAACCAATACCAGGGTGTTGTGGCGGGCACTTGAGTCCAAGAGTTTGAGGTTGCTGTGAGCTGTGATGTTACGGCACTCTACCCAGGGTGACAAAGTAAGACTGCCTTAAAAAAAAAAGAACCGTAGAGGTTTATTGCTGGGTCACTCATTGGATTATGACTCATTTTTCCTTTATGTTTTCTAATTTTTTAAATAATGAACATGAATTACACATGTACTTTGATAAATCTTGTGGAGTTACAGATTAAAAGTTACATAAATAAATGTTCAGCATTTCTCTGTCACTTTTGCCCACTTACTAAAGTTGAAAATTGACTAAAGTGGTGGCTCTCACCTGTAATCCTCACACTCTAGTTGTAGGTGGCTGAGACAGGTGGATTGCTTCAGCTCAGGAGTTCGAGAACAGCCTGAGCAATAGTGAGACCCCATCTTTACTGAAAATAGAAAAACTGAGACAGGACAATGTCTTGAGCCCAAGAGTGTCAGGTTGCTGTGAGCTATGACACCACCTCACTGTCCTTACGGGTAACAGAATGAGACTTTTTTTCTCTTTCAAAAAAGAAAAAGAAAAGTGATGGGTGTCTCCTTAGAGCAGGGTTTACCACCAGTGTCCCTGAGGCTTGAATATGCAGCCCTTGGGAGCTTTTGTTTTGTTCAAGAGATACGTGGTATAGTTATAACGTGCATATTATTTAAGTTCAGTGTTCACATTGGCTTTGTGTGCACAAAATCATGTACTATTGGGGTTCATAATCAAATTTAGTAACCACTGGACAAAATCCATACTGATTATTTGTACAGTTATTCTGTTCCACAACAAGCAAAGGTTCGGACTTAATAATAGCATATTAAATGCTACAGTTGCTTTTTTTTTTTTATAAGATAGTCTCACTATGTTGCCCTCGGTAGAGTGCTATGGCATCACAGCTCACAGCAACCTCCAACTCTTGGGCTTAAGCGATTCTCTTGCCTCAGCCTCCCAAGTAGCTGGGGCTACAGGCGCCCATCACAAAGCCCAGCTATTTTTTGATTATAGTTGTTATTGTTGTTTGGCAGGCACTGGCTGGGTTCGAACTCGCCAGCTTCAGTATATGTGGCTGGCACCCTAGCCTCTGAGCTATAGGCACCAAGCCAGTTCCTTTCTTTTCTTTTTTTTTTTTTTTTTTTTCTTTTGAGACAGAGTCTCACTTTATCATTCTAGGTAGAGTACTCATGGCATCATAGCTCACAGCAACCTCGAACTCTAGGGCTCAAGTGATTCTCTTTGCCTCAGCCTCCTGAGTAGCTGGGCCTACAGGCACCTGCCACAGTGCCCAGCCATTTTTAAAGACAGAGTCTCACTCTTGCTCAGGCTGGTCTTAAACTTATGAGCTCAGGCCACTGACCCAACTCAGCCTCCCACAGTGCTAGGATTCCAGGTGTGAGCCATCACACCCAGCCTAATAGCTTCATTTTTATAAAAAGCTATTACTTTACTGTCAACATTGAACGCATCTTGGTTTATAAAGGAGTAATACTAAAACCATTTGGAGGCATTTCTTCTATTCCAGAAAAGCATTTCTAGCTCAGAGCTTTATTTAATGTTTTGAAATTCAAAGTAAATTCTTCAGGCCCTATAGGCATCCACCACAACACCCAGCTATTCAAGTTTTATGTGTGTTTTTTTTTGTTGTTGTTGTTTTTTAAGAGAGTCGTACTCTGTTTCCCAGGCTAGAGTGCCATGGCCTCACCCTACATCCGTGATTCTCAGCCTTCCTATTTCCATGCACCTTTTTTTTTTTTTAAAAAAAAAAGGTTCTTAGCAGCTTTGCTTATTTTATTTATTTATTTATTTATTTATTTATTGCAGTTTTTGGCTGGGGCTGGGTTTAAACTCGTCATCTCCAGCGTATGGGGCTGGTGCCCTACTCCTTTGAGCCACAGGCACTGCCCTCCATGAACCTTTAATACAGTTCTTCATGTTGTGGTGACGCCCCCCAACCATAAAATTGTTTTCATTGCTACTTTATAACTAATTTTGCTACTGTTATGAATCATAATGTAAATATCTGATATGCAGGCTGTGTTTAGGTGACCCCTGGGAAAGGGTGGTTCAACCCCTAAAGGGGTCACGACCAACAGGTTGAGAACTGCTGCCCTAGCTAAATCACAACAACCTCCTAAACTCCTGGCTTCAGGCAGTCTCCTGCCTCTGCCTCGGAAATAGCTGGGACTATATGTGCCTACCATGATACCCCGTTCATTTTTCAATAATTAGTAGAGATGGGGTCTCGCTTTTGCTCAGGCTGGTCTTGAACTCCTGAGCTCAAGGGATCCTCCCACTTCAGCCTCCTTGAGTGCTAGAATTACAGGTGTTAGCCACCGCACCTGACCTGAATTTAAGATTTTTTTTTTTTTTTTTTTTTTTTTTTGAGGTAGTCTCACTTTGTCAAGCTCAGTAGAGCACTGTCGCATCACAGCTCACAGCAACCTCAAACTCTTGGGCTCAACTCTCTTGCCTCAGCCCACCAAGTAGCTGGGACTACAGGCACCCACCACAACGCCCAGCTATTTGTTGTTGTTGTAGTAGTAGTTGTCATTATTTAGCTCTCCTGAGTCGGGTTGGAACCCACCACCTATGGTGCCGTAACCACTGTGCTACGGGCGCCAAGCCCTGAATTCAAGATAATCATTAAAGATATTTTATGGGTTTTTAAGGTCAGGAGGGGACAGTTGGTATACAAATATTTTTTTAACCATTTTTGGTTTTTCCTTCCTTCCTTTTTCTTTTTTTTCTTTTCTTTTTTCTTCTTTCTTTTTTTTGCTCCAGATGGTCCTCTGCCTGACCCAGCAATGATCCGTGGCAGTGTACCAAACCAGATGATTCCTCGGATAACTCCACAACCTGGTAAACTGTTAAATTCATGGTCATTTTTATTAAATAGCAGAATTCCTGGTGTGCTAAAGATAATAGTTGATACCTTCATTCCTATTTCAGGCCATTAGCAAGTGTTATAATTATTCACTTGAGAAATTAGAAAATCTCTTAGAGTTGAATCTCATGGAGGATAAAGAGTAGGTTGACTGGCAGGTCTGGGGACAGATGACAGTAAATGATCAGGCATGCATTACTGCAGGGTGTAAAATTCAGTTCAGAAATCTTGTTAGTTCATATGCCCATCTGCAGCTGCTGTGAATTAATCAGGTTCATTTATAGTTATGAGGTTGAAAGCAGGTTCCTTTATTCATCCCGATAAAATGATGTATAATCAGATATCAGTACTCTGATAACCTCCAGTTTCACAAAGGTGTTCAGGTCTATTATTTTGCTTGAATTTATAGGTTTGAATCAATTCAGCCAGATGAGCATGTCCCAGCCGCCTCTAGGACCCCGGCAAACCTCTCCTCTTCAGCACCATGGACAGTTGGCTCAGCCTGGAGCTCTCAACCCGGTCAGTTTATCTTCTTTGGGTAATGTTTTTGGACCACACATTTAAAAAGTCCTTTTGCTTGTTTGCTTTTAATTCATAAACAAAAATTCTCACCCTTAAACAAGGCACAAGTCCTTGTTCTTACGCTGCAATTCAATTGTATTTAGGTCTTGTAGAAAGCTGACAGCAGCCAGCTCACTGTCCTGGAGTCTCAATGTTTAGTGTCTTCCACACTTTTTCACAGTCATCTCTCTTCCCTTATGCCTATCTTTCCCTGTCCAGGCAGGAAACCATCTCTTTAGGCAAACTTTTTTTTTTTTTTTTTTTTTTTTTTTTGCAGTTTTTGGCCTGGCCTGGGTTTGAACCCGCCATCTCCGGCATATGGGACCAGCACCTTACTCCTTTGAGCCACAGGCGCCACCCAGGCAAAGTTATGTGCCACACTGGACCTTGTGCATACTTGTTGTTGTTGAGACAGTCTCTTTCTGTTGCCTTGGGTAGAGTGCAGTGGCATCGTTATAGCTCATTGAAACCTCAAATTTCTGGGCTCAAGTGATTCTCCTGCCTCAGCCTCCCAAGTACCTGGGACTACAAGCATCCACCCCTAGGTCTGGTTAGTCTTTCTTTCTTTTTCTTTCTTTTTTCCTTTTTTTTTTTTTTTTTTTTTTTGGCAATAGTCTCATATTTCCCTCGGTAGAGTGCCGTGGCGTCACATCTCACAGCATGCTTAAACTCTTGGGCTTAAGCGATTCTCTTGTCTCAGCCTCTCAAATAGCTGGGACTACAGGTGCCTACTACAATTCCCGGCTGTTTTTTTTTTTTGTTGTTGTTGTTGTTGTTGTTGTAATTTTCATTGTTGTTTGGTAGGCCCGGGCTGGGTTCAAACCTCCCTGCTCTGGTGTATGTAGCTGGTGCCTTAAGCCGCTGAGCAACACATACCAAGTCCTGTCTATTTTCTTGTTTCATTTGTCATTGTTGTTTAGCAGGCCCAGGCAGCTAAACAACAGGGTTTGAACCTGCCAGACCTGGTGTTTGTGGCTGGCATTCTAACCACTGAGCAACAAGTGCTGAACCTAGATTTTCTTTTCTTTTCTTTTCTTTTTTTTTTAGACAGTCTCATTATGTCACCCTCTGTAGAATGCTGTGACTTCACAGCTCACAGCAACCTCAAATTCTTAAGCTTAAGTGATTCTCTTACCTCAGCATCCCAAGTAGCTGGGACTACAGGTACCCACCACAATGCCCGGCTATGTTTCTTTGTTTTTCTTCTTCTGTTGTCATTGTTTAGCAGGCCCAGGCCGGGTTTATACCCACCAGCCTCGATGTATGTGTCGTCTGGCACCCTACTCACTGAGCTATAGGCACTGAGCCTAGTTTTTCTATTTTTAGTAGAGATGGGGGTGTCACTCCTGCTTAGGCTGGGCTCGAACTCTTAGCCTCAAGCAATCCTCCCACCTCAGCCTCTCAGAGTAGTGGGATTATAGGCATGAGCCCCCATGCCTGGCCATCCTAATGTAAATTCTTATCCAGCCATTCAGCCTTCCACATTGGCTTCAACCCACCTCTTGTCTTTTAAAATTAGCTGGTGCCTTCAATTCTTGAGCCTTTTAGAGCTTCTTCAGCATTATTATGTCTCTCCAGTCTGCCACTTTTAACAAGGATTTTTATTCTACCTTTTAATCTAGAAAACATACTATTCTTAGAATGTTTTTGGCTTGTGGTACTCTAGTTTTCCATCCTTTCTTAAATGCCTGGATTTGTATATGGTAATTTTAGGTGTAGGGAACTTAAATGTCATAATTCTATAACATTGGTGGATCGTGAATTCTAATTCAACCACAACTTATAAAACCACTTTTACTGATTTTTCCCCCATTATGGAGTCTTAGAGTTTGTAGCTCATGGTATCATGAGCCACTCTCCTCACTTAAGAGTATGCAAAGAAACAGTTATCTCTCTTTCTTGTCAGTGTTCTAGGCATATTTGTCTACAATGTTTATTTGTCCCAATTCCACCTAACCTTGGTGTGGGAGAGAGTAAGTTGTTCTGCCACTTTCTGCTACCCTCCTCCTTTACCTATTCTCTTGTCTCTGGTCCTTCTCTGCTCAGTAAGCCTGACAGCAAGCCCAAAGTAATGGATGATTTCAGTCGCAGTAGAATAACTAAAACAGTTTGGTGCTTTCTGGTTTTTTTGCAGCCTATGGGCTATGGGCCTCGTATGCAGCAGCCTTCCAATCAGAGCCAGTTCCTTCCCCAGCCTCCATTCTCATCACAGGGGATGAATGTAACAAATATGCCTTTGGCTCCATCCAGCGGTCAAGCTCCAGTGTCTCAAGTATGTCTCAATGAGTGAATTTTTTTTACTTATTTTGTTTCTTGAAACTTGTCTTGATCTAAGTTTTTATGGGAAAGGATGGCAGCAAATACTGGAATCATACTTCTAGTATTCTGAACATGAGATTACACTATGACATAGCAATTGTTTTAATTATTACAGATTAGGAAATGATTGAAATTGATGATTTAAACTTTCTTTAAACTAGCAAATTCCTTTAAAAATAAAATGTATGTGGGCACCTGTTGCTCAGTGTTAGGACACCGGCCACATGCTCCAAGGCTGGTGGGTTTGAACCCAGCCTGGGCCTGCCAAAAGAAAAAAATAAATAAATAAATAGCCAGGCATGGCAGGTACCTATAGTCCCAGCTACTAGGGAGGCTAAGGCAAGAGCAAGAGATGGAAATTGAGCACAAGAGATGGAAATTGCTATGAGCTATGATGTCACTACCAAGGGTGACAAAGTGAGACTCTATCTCAAATTTTAAAAAAATGTTAGTGAGAATTATAACATATAAGGAGGAACAGCAAGGCCCTAGAGCACTCCATACTTCATTGTCCCAAGCTTCTGCACTGGCTGTTGCCATTCTGCTAAGTGGTTTAGAGTCTGTTTACTTATGTTCTATATTGTTTGTCTTGTCCAAAATTGCCCCCCCACCAATGGGATTTTTAACATGTCTTGATACAGTTTGTCAAGTCCTCAGTGCATATAACCTGCCTGTGTAAATATTTCTTCAGTTCTATTTTAAATTACCACATTGTTACATTTTTTATTTTAATAGGCACAAATATCCAGCTCTTCCTGCCCAGTGAACTCTCCTATAATGCCTCCAGGGTCTCAAGGGAGCCACATTCACTGTCCTCCTCTCCCTCAACCAGCTCTGCATCAGAATTCACCTTCTCCCGTACCCAGTCGTACGCCTACCCCTCATCACACTCCACCAAGCATAGGGTCTCAGCAGCCACCAGCAGCAGCAATTCCAGCCCCTGTTCCTACTCCTCCAGCCTTGCCACCAGGGTCACAGTCCCAGGCTCTTCATCCCCCTCCAAGGCAGACACCTACACCACCACCGACACAACTTCCCCCTCAAGTGCAGCCTTCCCTTCCATCTGCTCCTTCAACTGACCAGCCTCAGCAGCAACCTCGCTCACAGCAGAGTACAACGGCCTCTGTGCCTACCCCAACAGCACCACTGCTGCCTCCGCAGCCTACAACTCCGGTAAGTAGAGATTAGGATTTAGGCAGAAGCATTTCACACCAGGTGTGGTGGCTCACATGTGTAATTCCAGCACTCTGGGAGGCTGAGGCTGGTGGATTACTTGAGCTCAGAAGTTTGAGATCAGCCTGAGCAAGAACGAGACTCGTCTCTGTTAAAAATAGAAAAACTAGTCAGGCGTGGTGACCCCTGCCTATATTCCCAAGTACTCAGGAGGCTGAGGCAAAAGTACTACTTGAGCTCAAGACTTTGAGGTTGTTGTACGCTATGATGCCATGGCAATGTACCCAGGGCAATGAAGTGAGACTCTGTCTCAAAAAACAAAAGTTTTAGAAAAAACATAGGGTTTGCCAGATATCCTGTTAAAATGTGATAATTCAAAGTGGTCATGGAGTTTCCAGTTTTTTTTCTCCTTTTTTGCATATTTAAAACTTCACCTGATAAGAAATTAAAAACAACAAAGATATAGCTAATCTTATTTGTTTGTCAAGTCATTCATGCCTTTGTAAATGTGAACTTCCCCACTGGGCAGAGTAGCTCACGCCTGTAATCCCAGCACTCTGAGAGGCCAAGGTGGGTGCCTGAGCTCAGGAGTTCGAGACCAGCCTGAACCAGAGTGAGACCTCTCATCTTTAAACATAGCCAGGCATTGTGGCAGGCGCCTGTAGTAGTCCCAGCTGCTCAGGAGGCTTAAGCGGAGGCTTAAGCGAGAAGAGGCTTAAAAGAGAATTGCTTAAGCTCAAGAGTTTGATGTTGCTGTGAGCTATGGTGTCATAGCACTCTGCCAAGGGTGACAAAGTGAGACTCTGTCTCACAAAAAAAATTAAATAAATGTGAACTTCTCTGAAGCAGTCATTTTTAAAATCCCCACCACTCACTACAAGAGAATCATAGTCAACAAAGAAACATTTGCTAGCGATTTTAATACATCTGATTAGCTAGTCTTTGTAATTCCTTAATTTCCTCCTCTTAAGCATAAAGTAGGTCAAATTGACATATCAAGTGAAGCACCATAAATGGATATAATGGTACTATCCAACTGGTTAACTGCCATCCTGTTGACTAACTTAGTCTGATTCTACAATTGGCAAAGCTCACTGTGTGTTTTCTTCCCTTTTCTGCCTAGCTTTCCCAGCCAGCTGTAAGCCTTGAAGGACAGGTATCAAACCCTCCATCTACTAGTAGCGCAGAGGCAAATTCGCAGACAATTCCTGAGAAGCAGCCTTCGCAGGAAGTAAAAATGGAGCCTAAAATGGAAGTGGATCCACCAGAACCAACAGATAGTCAGTCAGAAGATATTCCAGAGGTGAGAGTAGAGCAGTTAAACTGCTGCAATTTCGTAGGACCTCAATCTAGAAACCTAGTGTATAAAAAGAATCAGTATTGCAGGAAAGTATTCTGATAATTTAGGTCTTGGTGTCTACAGGGGAGAATTAAGTAACATAATGATGTATTGATTGCCAATTGGATATTTCTACCTTTTCTTTTAGACTAAAGCTGAAGATTGTAAAGTAGAACCTGCAGAAACAGAAGAAAGGGGGGCAGAATTAAAAACTGAAATGAAAGAGGAGGAAGATCAGCCAAGTACTTCAGCTACTCAGTCTTCTCCAGCTCCAGGACAGTCAAAGAAAAAGAGTAAGTCTCTTAGGCTCTTTGTTCCTGGACATAGCGA
This sequence comes from Loris lydekkerianus, assembly GCA_963574355.1. Taxonomy (NCBI): domain Eukaryota; kingdom Metazoa; phylum Chordata; class Mammalia; order Primates; family Lorisidae; genus Loris; species Loris lydekkerianus. Next base: position 5,113 of record CAUYPK010092269.1, on the reverse strand, counting down.
TGAAAACTACAGAACCAGAATAGATTTGGTATCAGGCCCCTTGGGCCTCAGAAATTGGCATTCATTAAGCTTTGAACCATGGCTATTCTCCGCATTATTACTACTGAGAAAGAATCATTTTTTTCCTTAGGCATGTTGGGTTTTATTTTTGTTTATTTGTTGTTGTTGTTGTTGTTTTTTTTTTTTTTTTTTTTGAGACAGTCTCACTTTGTTGCCTTCGGTCTGAGTGCCATGGCATCATAGCTTACAGCAACCTCTAATTCTTGGGCTCAAGTGATTCTCTTGCCTCAGTCTCCTGAATAGCTGAGACTACAGGCACCTGCCACAACATCCAGCTACTTTTTATTATTTATTTATTTAATTATATATTTATTTTTGTAGAGACAGAGTCTCACTTTATCGGCCTTGGTAGAGTGCCGTGGCCTCACACAGCTCACTGTAACCGCCAACTCCTGGTCTTAGGCGATTCTCTTGCTCAGCCTCCTGAGTAGCTGGGACTATAGGCTCCCACCACAATGCCTGGCTATTTTTTTGTTGCAGTTTGGCCAGGGCTGGGTTTGAACTTGCCACCCTCAGTATATGGTGCTGGCAACCTACCCACTGAGCCACAGGCGCTGCCCCCACCCAGCTATTTTTAGAGGTGGTATCTCACTCTGGCTCGGGCTGGTCTCAAACCTTTGAGCTCAGGCAGTCCACTACACCCAGCCTCCTTAGGTATATTCTCTTGCTGTAACCACAGTCATTTCATCAGGGCTCAATGGTTATCACCCCCTAAAAATGATCTCTTGGCCAAGTGCAATGGCACGCGTCTGTAATCCCAGCACTTTGGAGACCAAGGCAGACGGATTGCTTAACACCACAGCAAGCTCAAAACCTGCCTGAGCAACATAAGGAGATCCCATCTCTATAAAAAGTCTTATTTTAGTTAGCCAGGCATGGTGGAATGTACTTGTAATTCAGCTACTAGAGAGGCTGAGGCAGGAGGATCATTTGAAGCCCTGGAGTTTGAGGCTGCAGTATCCTATGATTTTGCTGCTATATATTACAGCTGCTCTTTTTTTTTTTTACTTTTTTTTTTTTTTTTTTGCAGTTTTTGGTCAGGGCTGGGTTTGTACCCACCACCTCCAGCATATGGGGCCGGTGCCCTACTCCATTGAGCCACAAGCACCTCCTCCTCCAGCTGCTATCTTTAAAGAAATACAAAATAAAATAAAAATTATCTCTTTCACAAGAGAGAAATTGTTAAGTGTTAGCCTTAATTGAAATGCAGGAAAGAATAACAATAGTAACATTTATCATTCACCTTTTGTGTGCCAAGCCCCTGCATTGTCTCTTTTAATGACTTCACAACTGTTTGAGGTTATTACTCAGAAAATAAAGTAACTTACCACGGGTTACTCAGCAGGTCAGTGCTTGAGCTGAGATGCAGTCTAGGCAGGCTGAAACAGTCTCTGCTGAAATTGAGTTGGTCAGGCAGGACACCCAGTGCTGCTGGGTGGAGTATTCAGCTCTGGGAATCCCAGACAGTAATTCACTATTTTGACATCAACTTCTATGGCTCTATGACACTTGGACATGGCATGAGTAGGACTTATGTCAAGATTAGTCTGCTGGCTCTTGGAGATGATGTTTATTAAATTGTTCCATTAATGTAATATGTTATAAAATTGGGAGTTAAAAAATATTACCTTAACTTAAAAATAATGTTTGTACACATTGGGGTGTTATTTCAATGTAGGCTGTAACAGACCTAATCACTGTTAAGAATCTCTTTTTAAAACATCTCACAACTAAGTAAACCCTTCTGGGCTGGGCACCATGGCTCACACCTGTAATCCTAGCACTCTGGGAGTTTGAGACTAGCCAGAGCAAGAACCAAGGTTCCTTTCTCTACTAAAAATACAAAAATTAGCCAGGTGTGGTGATCTGCCTATAATCACAACTATTGGTGAGGCTGAGGCAGGAGAATTGTTTGAGCCCCAGGGGTTTAAGGTTTCAGTAAGCTGGCCTGAGGCCATGACACTGTAGCTCCAGATGACAGGGCAAGATGAAGAAAAATTAAATAGCATTCTTGAAGATAAAATTAGTTTGCAAATTCAGAAATAACAAGGCACTTACTCAGACTTTTTTAAAGTTCAGAATTATCCCTTAAATCACTAGTTTCTTGAATGATTACTTAAATTTTAGGGACATGACAGGAAATCTTTGCTGGCTTTTATAACACATCACAGAGAACACTTAATTAATGAACTTAATTTGATCAGTTGCGTCCTTTGTTCTAATATTGGCCATTAAAATAATATCTCTTCAGCTTTCTATCAAGCATTTTGATGTGAGACTTTTCCCTACAGCGCTTCTGATTCCTTTGTGTAGTGCCAAGGTCTCACTTCTGACTTGTTAAATGTCAGTGTTGGGAAGGAGGACTTCTTTTCTCGCTTGATAGTATTGCTCTCTTACCACCAGGATCTTTTGCATTGTTAACTATGGGACCTCTCTTCATAAATTTATATAAGAGGGCTATAGATTCTGTTTCTACTTACCCGAGTCTATCTTAACTTGTAAGTGAAAAATTAATGAGTCATAAAGGGTATTTAAAGGTGACAGACAATATATCTTTTTGTTTTGTTTTGTTTTTTTGAGACAGAGTCTCAAGCTGTCACCCTGGGTTGAGTGCTCACAACCTCTAACTCTTGGGCCCAAGTGAGCCTTTTCCCTCAGTTTCCCTAATTTTAGTAAAGATGGGGTCTCGTTCTTACTCAGGCCGGTCTAAAACTTGTGAGCTCAGGCAATCCATACCTCTTGGCCTCCCAGAGTGCTAGGATTACAGGCATGAGCTACTGTGCCCGACCTACATTCTGATTTTGTTTGTTTGTTTGGAGACAGAGTCTCTCACTATGTTGCCCTCAGTAAGTGTCCTGGCATCACGCTCACAGCAAACCCAAACTCTTGGGTTTAAGCGATTCTTTTGCCTTTGACTACGGGCACTTGGCACAATGCCTAACTATTTTTTTATTGCAGTTACTGTTTAGCAGGCCCAGGCCAGGCTTGAACCCACCAGCTTGGTGTAGGTGGCCAGTGCCCTACTCACTGAGCTGTGGGCACCAAGCCCATTCTGATTCTTAGATACTACCTGAACCAGAGCAGGACTTAGAATCATAAAATGAGGCATTAGTTGCATGTCCCTGTGGACAATACAATCAATTTTGTGTTCTGTAATTCTTGAGATGATTTTAGCGCTTTAACATGAATTTCTCTTAATTTCAAATGTACTTTTCTTAAAGTTTTCAAACCAGAAGAATTACGACAGGCACTGATGCCAACATTGGAGGCACTCTATCGCCAAGACCCAGAATCCATTCCCTTTCGTCAACCTGTGGACCCTCACTTTCTACAAATCCCTGTAAGTATGTGATGGTACTTCTGATTTTTTAATTTGCTATAGCCTAATTGTGAGATAATGCAAATCATGCATTTAATGTGTACAATTCAGTATATTCAGAGTTGTCCAACCATCACCACAGTTTTTATTTCATTTTCATTATCGCAAAAGACAAACCTTACATCCATTACATTTCTCTTTTCATCCCATTGCACCTCATTTGTAGGCAGTCACCAGTCTGTCTTCTGTCTCTGGATTTGTTATTCTGAAATTTCATTAAATTTCATGACAATAAGGGTTCTTTTTGGTGGTGCTTCTTGGTTTTGTTGGGGTTTTTTTTTGTTATTTTGTGTTGTTGTTGTTGTTGTTTTCTGAGACTCTACCGTTTGTAGGGTGCTGTGGCATCATAACTCACAGCAACCTCAGTCTCTGGGGCTTAAGAGATCGTCTTGCCTTGTCCTCCCAAGTAGCTGGGACTACAGGTGCCTGCCAGATCGCTCAGCTAGTTTTCCTGTTTTTAGTAGAGAGGTGGTCTCCTTGCTCACACTAGTTTGAAACTCTTTGAGCTCCAACAATCCACCTGCCTTAGCCTCCCAGAGTGCTTGGAATATAGGAATGAGCCACGTGGCCGGCCCCCTTGTGACTGGTTTCTTTCACTTTAGCAGAATGTTTATTCATGTTTGTGTTATGGCATGAATCAATACTGTGTTCCTTTTTATGGCTGAATAATATTCCATTATATGGATATATCACATTTTTTTTACCCATTCATATATACTTGAATTTCCAATTTTTGATTAATACACTATTGTGAACACTGGTGTATAAGTTTTTGTGGGAATATATGTTTTTGTTTATCTGTGGTATACACTTACCAGTGGAATTGCTAGATTATATGGTTTATTATTTGAAGAGCAGTAGATCATGACAGAAAGATGGACCCAGGTTAGCTTTGTCTTCAAAGTTGCCTTTATACCCCAAGCTGCTAGCAGACTTTATTTGCGGGTCTTAAACTATATTGGATGAGAGCAAAAATCCATAGGAATTTATTTTTCCTGTGTTTGTCTGTGATCGTAGATGTAACGTTGAAGTTTTCTGGGCTCAGTTTCCTCATTTGTAGGCTTTTCTGGTATTAAAATTCTAAGTCTCTTTGACTTTACTGATCTCTCATAACACTGGGGTAAAGCATCTGGAGTTGCTTCTGTAAACCTGCTCTCTGGGAAGAGTACAAGTAGCTCGTTTTCTCAGCCCTCTGAGCAGCTTAATATCTTTGTAGACTAATGATTTAAAAAGAGGTGATGGGCATCATTCAGCTCTAGGAATAAAAATAGGTCAAAAATTCAACATTACGGGGAAGGGCGCATTGAGGTTGGCATACCCATCAAGGACAGTGACTACCATGGTTTTCCAGTGCTTTGGCCAAACCTCAGATGCGTGGCCTCTTGGCCAGGCGCCTGCGGATTCATGTTGTTGGAGCATTTATTGTATCCCTGGGGGTTGCAGCTTTCTATAAGTATGCTGTGGCGGAACCAAGAAAGAAGGCATATGCAGATTTCTACAGAAATTATGATTCTATGAAAGATTTTGAGGAGATGAGGAAGGCTGGTGTCTTTCAGAGCGTAAAGTGTTTGGAATATAAAGAATTTCTTTGGGGGGCAGCGCCTGTGGCTCAAAGGAGTAGGGCACTGGCCCCACATGCTAGAGGTGGTGGGTTCAAACCCAGCCCTGGCCAAA
>CAUYPK010092267.1:0-28883 GCA_963574355.1 Loris lydekkerianus | reverse complement strand
AGACAGGGCACTCAACTCAACTTAGTACAGATGGTCCCTAACTTATAATGGTTTGGTTTATGATCTTTCAATGGGTTTACCAAGGTATTAAATGTATTTTAAACCTAAGATTTATTTATTTATTTATTTATTTATTTATTTATTTATTTATTTTTGAGACAGAGTCTCAAGCTGTTGCCCTGGGTAGAGTGCTGTGGCATTACATCTCACAGCAACTTCAAGCTCTGGGGCTTAAGTGATACTCTTGCCTTGGCCTCCCAAGTAGCTGGGACTATGGGTGCCCACCGTGATGCCCGGCTATTTTTTGGTTGGAGTTGTCATTGTTGTTTGGCAGGTCCTGGCTAGGTTCGAACCCTCCAGCTCTGGTGTATGTGCTGGCGTCCTAGCTGCTGAGCTACAGGCACTGACCGTTTTTTTTGTTTGTTTGTTTGTTTTTTACTTTTGAAGAGCTTATCAGGACTTAAGTTGAGAAACATCTGTATTATGAGGAGATTAATGACATGATAGAAACACCTAGAAAAAACTTTTCAGGAAACTTTTGGGAGGAGGTGATTCCAGAGTTAAATCTTTGATTCTGAAAGTTTGAGTGGAAGTTAACCAAGCAAAGAAGATGCAGTAAGATGCCTTGAGAAGTGGAAAGAATATGACAAAGTGCAGATATGGGAGAACGTTGCATATTGAAGAATCTAGAAATAATATAGAATGACCATAGGCTAATAAGAACTGGGGAGTGAAGCCACGGGCAGTCACACATTCCAGTTTAGATTTAGTCCTACAAATGATACAAATCCACTGACAGATTAAGCAGAAGAATGATACGATAAGTTTCATATTTTAGATAGTTGGCCTTTCTATGTGGTCTGGAGAAAGGCTGATGCACTAGTTATTTTCTCTTTGTCACCTAGATTCATTCCCTGCCTTTCTCTGGTAAGCTCTATGCTTCTAGGAGTTCCTTACTTAGCTTCTCTAAGGACTGCCTTGTGGTTGGGTTTGGCCTAAAAAAAAGGCAGTGCCTGTGGCTCAGTGAGCAGGGTGCTGGCCCCATATACAGATGGTGGTGGGTTCAAACCCAGCCCTGGCCAAACTGCAACAACAACAACAACAACAACAAAAATAGCTGGGCATTGTGGCAGGCGCCTGTAGCCCCAGCTACTGGGGAGGCTGAGGCAAGAGAATTGCCTAAACCCAGGAGTTGGAGGTTGCTGTGAGCTGTGATGTCATAGCACTCTACCAAGGGCGATAAAGTGAGACTCTCTCTCTAAAAAAAAAAAAAAAAAGGGATGTCTAACCTTTTTTTACTCTGCTGCACAGTAGAATGAGAGTTGTCTTGGGTCACACTTTAGATACACAAACACTAACAAAAGCTGATTAGCAAGAAAAAAGGTCTGTGCACACTTTTCCTGATAGCCCACACCATAGTTAAGCCAAAAAAGTCCTTACACCACAGCAAAGACATGAGAAGACAGGTAGAAAGTGAAATTGAGGCATTTCTTCCCCATTTCTTCTCTCTCCTGATGTCATATCTCCAGCAATAGTTTCATCCCTTCATGACAAAAGTGCCTGCCAGATGGCCCTTTCTTGGAGGCTGTAATTTTCACTGTGGTCTGGTAACTGTTATTTCCTCCCTTGTCTCTTTAGCTCCTCCTCTATAGCTGGTCTCTGAGTGCCTCATCATTATTATTTGTACCCTTACTATTGTTCACCCTCCTTTCATGAAAGTATTTTCATATGAACTATCTTGCAAATTGTGTTTCTGTCTGAGATCCAATTTGAGTTCTTTGAGGATTGTCCATACTTCCATCCAAAAACAAGCAGTGTAAAAGTTTTCTCTTCTCTCCACATCCACACCAGCATCTGCAGCTTTGAGACTGTGATGTGGGCCATTCTCACTGGGGTTAGGTGATATCTCAGGGTGGTTTTGATTTGCATTTCTCTAATGATTAAGGACCATGAGCATTTTTTCATGTTTGTTAGCCATTCATCTGTCTTCTTTAGAGAAGGTTCTATTCATGACTCTTGCCCAGTGACATAAGGGATTGTTGGCTCTTTTATGTTGATTAATTTGAGTTCTTTGCAGATCCTAGTTATCAAGCTTTTATATGATTCATAATATGCAAATATCTTTTCCCATTCTCAAGGTTGTTTGTTTGATTTGGTTGTTGTCTCCTTAGCTGTACAGAAGCTATTCAGTTTACTTAAGTCCCATTTATTTATTTTTGTTGTTGCAATTGCCACAGAAGTCTTCCTCATAAAATCTTTCCCCAGGCCATTATCTTCAAATGTTTTCCCCACACTTTCTTTGAGATTTTTATTGTTTCATGCATTAGATTTAAATCTTTCATCCATTTTTGTACATGGTGAAAGTTGCAGGTCCAGTTTCAGTCTTTTTTTTTTTTTTTTTTTTTGAGATAGAGTCTCACTGTGTCACCCTCAGTAGAGTGCTGTGAAGTCACAGCTCACAGCAACCTCAAACTCTTGGACTTAAGTGATTCTCTTGCCTCATCCTCCTAAGTAGCTGGGACTACAGGCACCTGCCACTAAACCCAACAATTTTTTTGGTTGTTGCTGTAGTTGTCATTATTGTTTGGCAGGCCCAGGCAGGGTTGGAACCCACCAGCTCTGATGTATGTGGCCGGTGCCCTAGCTGCTGAGCTACAGGTGCTGAGCCCAGTTTCAGTCTTTTACATGTGGTTATCCAGTTCTCCCAGCACCATTTATTGAAAAGGGATTCTTTTCCCCAGTGTATGTTCTTATTTTGTTTATCAAAGATTAGGTGGCTATAAGAGGTTAGTTTCATCTTATGGTTTTCTATTTCGTTCTGATGTCTATGTCTCTATTTTTGTGCCAATATCATGCTGTTTTGATCACTATGGCCTTGTAGTATAGTCTAAAGTCTGGTAGGGTGATTCCCCTGGCTTTGTTTTTATGATTAAGAATTGCCTTGGCTATACTTTTTTTTTTCCTAGTTCCATACAAAATGAAGAATTATTTTTTTTCCAAATCTTGAAAGTATGATCTTGGTATTTTAATGGGGATTGCATTGAATCTGTAGATTGCTTTGGGAAGTATAGACATTTTAACTATATTGATTCTTCCCAGCCATGAGGATGGTATGTTCTTCCTTTTGTTAATGTCTTCCGCTATTTCTTTTCTTAAGGTTTTGTAACTTTCTTTATAGAGGTCCTTTACCTCCTTCTTTAGGTGTATTCCTAAATATTTCATTTTTTTGAAGCTACTGTGAAGGGAATTATGTCCTTGATTAGCTTCTCAACTTGGTTGTTACTGGTGTATACAAAGGCTACAGATTTGCGAACATTGATTTGAGACTAGCTCTTAGTGTGCCACTACGCAGAGGCAGAGCTTAAGTATGCCAAAATTTTAAATTAAAATCTGACCTTTTTCATGGCTGGAGGATGGAATTTATTTTATTTAATTCTTTGTTAGCTTTGATTTCTTTTAAAATATGTCTATAGCCAGATGTGGTGGCTCACACCTGTAATCCTAGCTCTGTGGGAGGCAGAGGTGGGAGTTTAAGACCAGCCTGAGCAAGAGTGAGACCCTGTCTCTACCAAAAATAGAAAAACTAACCTGATGTTATGGCAGGCACCTACAGTCCCAGCTACTCAGGAGGCTTAGACAAGAAGATCACTTGAGCCCAGGAGTTTGAGGTTGTTGTGAGCTATGATGCCACAGCATTCTAGCATGGGGAAAAAGAATGAGACTCTGACTCAAAAACAAAAAGCAAAAGCAAACAAACAAAAAATAAACAAAGAAACCCCAAATATGTCTATATGGTATACAGGTATTCCATTTGTACTCTTCCCCAGGGTCCTAGAAATATTAAGGGCAAATCTGAAAGAGAAAAGTTGTGTACTAAAATATTATATTAAAGAAATCAGCCAGAATGAAGAATAGAGATGCAAAAAGTCAATATGTAGGAAAAATTTAGAGAGCTGGGGCAGCACCTGTGGCTCAAAGGAGTAGGGCGCCAGCCCCATATGCTGGAGGTGGAAGGTTCAAACCCAGCCCCAGCCAAAACTGCAAAAAAAAAAAACAAAAAAAAACTTTAGAGACCTGGAGGATAGAAGGAGAAGCCTAACAAGTATGTAAAGAAGTTCTAGGAAGTAAGGGGAGAGAAAATAGGGCAGAGGCAATATGTAAAGAGACAGTTTTCCACAAATGATGAAACTCACCAATCCACAGACTCAAGAATTCCAATTTGTTTGCAAATGGAGTAAATGAAAAGAGATCCAGATGTCAACACAGCAGAAAAAAACTTAAAAGCAAACAAACAAACAAAAAATGCTGGAAATAACACAAACGTCCATCAGCTAGTGAAAACTGTAACATTTTTACAGGGGAATTACGCTAGCAACAGAGAGGAATGAGCCACCACTCACACACTGTATGTGCAGTGACATGAATGAGTATTGAAACCATCATGCAAAGTGAAAAGAAGAAGCCACACTACATGATTTCATTAATATGAAATCCTAGACAAAGTAGAATTACAATGACAAGAAAACAAATTGGTGTTTGCCTAGCGCTGGGATGAAAAGAAGGACTGGCTGCCAATAGGCAAGAAGGGACTTTGTTGGAGTGATGGAAGAGTTTTGATTACTGTGGCTTTACAGTAAGTTTTAAAATCAGGAAATGTGAAAATTCCTAACTTTGCTCTTGTTCAGGATTGTTTTGGACTCAGTGCCCGTAGCACAGTGGTTATGGCACCGACCACATACACCAAGGTTCGAACCCGGTCCTGGCCAGCTAAACAACAATGACAATTGCAACAACAAAAAAATAGCTGGGCATTGTGGCAGGCACCTGTAGTCCCAGCTACTTGGGAGGTTGAGGCAAGAGAATCTCTCAAGCCCAAGAGTTTGAGGTTGCTGTGACCTGTGACGCCAAAGTACTCTGCCCAGGGCAATATAGTGAGACTCTGTCTCAAAAAAAAAAAATAAATAAATAAAAAAAAATAATAATAATAATGATTGTTTTGGCTATTTGGGGTCTGTTGATATTCCATATAATTTTAGGATGGATTCTTTTTTATATCTGAAAAAAACAAAAAAAGCCTTTGGGATTTGGGCTGGGATTTTCTTGCATCTATAGATTGCCATGAGGAGCATTTTCACTTTAACAATATAAGTCTTTTCAATCAATGAACATGGAATGTCTTTTCATTTTTTTAGTCTTTAATTTCAGCACTATGTGTATTTTTTGGTTTTCATATAAAAGTCTTGCCCTCCATGGTAAAAATTATACCTAAATATTAATCCTTTTTGAAGCTATTATAAACCAAATAATTTTTGAATTTCCTTTGTATTATTCACTGTCAGTGTATAAAAATACAACTAAGTTTTGTGTGGTAATCTTATATCTTACAACTTTACTAGATTTCAAGTATTAACTCTAAAAACTTTTTTGTGGATTCTTTAGGATTTCCTAAATATGAGATCATGTCACTTGTGAATTGAGGTAGTTTTACTTCTTTCTTTCCAATTTGGATGCCTTTCATTTTTTTTTTTCTTGCCTAGAACTTCCAGTAGATGAAAATGTTCAATAGAAGTGGTAAAAGAGAACTTCCTTACTTTGTTCCTGATCTTAAGAAGGAAAGCTCTGTCTTGAAACTACTGTTTTTAAAAGCTGCCAGAATGTCCCAACCATTCATTTGAAGAGTAGCCTAGGTTTTTCTATGTAGGCTATGCTCTGTAAGACCATAGACAATCTGGCTGCCATTATTTGCCCCCAGGCACCCAGGGAATTATGTCAGCTCTACTTCCAGGAACTAAAGATCCACATGCTTTCAGGCAGGGAGCTAAAAGTGGTGGGCAATATATCTATTTGGAATTTCTATCCACTTAATCAAGAATAATGAATATATGAAACCCTTTGTGCAAGAGTCTCTCTCTTAGTGCGCTAAAATTTCTATCAAATTGTGATTAGAATCAGTGGTAAGATAAGGGATACATTCCTGGTTTTTAAGTTCTAAAACTGAATTAAGTACATTAAGGTACAGTCATAGAAATATGTAGCCATTAAAATTAGTATTGAATTCTATTTCTGTCAAATGAGCATAAAAAAGAAAAAAAATAGCATGATAGTTCTCTCTGTGCTGATGACAAAAAAGAAAAAGATACTGGACACTTTGAATAAAATGATTCCTTTTGCATGGAATAAAAGAAACCAATATGTGTGTACTATTTTTGCAAGGATACAAAAGAAGTATGAATGTAGAGAAGAGAGTTAGCTGACTTGGGAGCCATTCCTACAGCCTGTTTGATTTTAAAGAACATTTAAAGAACATGTAAATATGTAACTTTTTAAAGCCCCATTCTTGTTTTATTTCATTTTTTAACACATTTTTTAAAAACCCATTACCAGTACTAATTAGATTGTAATGGCTATACGTAAAATGTTCAATGCCTCAGATATTACTTAGTTCAAACCACTATATCTTTCTTCTTAAGTTTGCAGGACTGAGAAGGGGTCATAGCAAGTACTGGTGATAATGGGTTTTATGAAGAGGAGGGATTTGTATTTTAAAACTTCTTAGATTGTAGGGCTGGGCTCAGTGGCTCACACCTGTAATCCTAGCATTCTGGGAGTCTGAGACAGGTGGGGTAGATCACCTGAGCTCAGGAGTTAGAGACCAGCCTGAGCAAGTGTGAGACCGCTGTCTCTAGTAAAAATGAAAAAAACAAAAATAAACAAACAAATAAACAAACAAAAAACTGAGGCAAGAGGAGTTTGAGGTTCTGTGAGGTATAAGGCCACAGCACTCTACCAAGGGGAACAAAGTGAGAGTCTGTCTCAAAAAGAAAAAAGAACTTCTTAGAGTGTATTTTAGGAGAGGATAAAAATAGATATAGTTGCATTGTTGAACAAACTCATACGTACAATTACACTTGAATTCAATATGCCAATATATGAAAAATTTTATAAAAGTAAAATATTAACATACTGAAGAATTTCATTTATATGGAATTCAAAAGCAGATAAACTAATCTAATAATTTGTCAGAAGAATAGTTACTGAGGTATAGGGGTATTGACTAGAAAGGGCTGTGGGGAGGTTTCAAGGGTACTGGCAATATTTGATATAATCTGGCAGGGGTTAGACAAATTTATATATCTGTAAAAATTCATTGAACTCTATCCTTAAGATGGGCCCTCTTTACTGTATGTATATTAAATTCAATAAAGAAATTAAGAAAAAAAGTACCTATTAAACTATAGGGTTTAAGCAAACATACAAACCATCAAAAAGAGGTAGCACACATCTAAATCACAAGAGAAAGGTATTTGAAAGGCTTAACCCAGTGATTCAGGCATTTCAAAATATTCAAGGAGCTTTCTCAAAAAAACGAAAAATAGAACTACCATACAATGCAGAGATCCTAGTACTAAATATTTATCCAAAGGTTTATGATAGCACCATTCACAATAGGTAAGATATGGAATCAACGTAAGTGTCCACCAATGGGTGAATGGATCAAGAAAATGTGGTACATATACAAATAGAAAACAATTTCACCATAAAAAAAGAATGCTTGTGATATGCACCCTCATGCAAAGCTTATAATGAAATTGTGTTGTTGTGAAAAAGAAAGTTGTAGCTTCATAGCAATTCATGAAGCTGTCTAGTAATTATACTTTCAGTATTCTCCTGTAAATGTCACTTGATTAGTTATAACTTTGCTAAAATAAAATATGTAAAATTTAAGATACACATTCCTGTGACTTTCTTGCCTGAACGTATTTCCCAGGACCTTTTCATAAATACTTGATCTCTGTTATTCTTTTCCACGTTAATCAGAGGTCCTCTCAAATCTCACTTTGATATCAACCAAAGTCTTCTACCATCCTGCCTCTGGGACCTTGGGTATGTTCAGCTTTTGCATGTTAACAGCCCCTTCTGTGTCCCTTGTGTTCCTAATTTTTTTTTCTAATACTTCTACTTCACCTTCTGGAAATGTAGTTGACACGTTTAGAAACACTGGCACAAGGAAATATTTTCTTCCAACTTTGTAAACTATCTTAACTTTTCCATTTCTTTTCTTGTCTAGGGGAAGCTCTTTAAAAAACCATCTTCACTCCATGGAGAGTTCATGAGCTGACCAGCAAGTCTCTCCTAATTTAACAGCATTACATTTCTATTATCCTTATTATTGTTCTAGTCTGTATTTTTCCCTTTGGAGTGTTTGCTGCATTGTTAACTTAATACAGGCTTTTTTTTTTTTTTTCATTACTTCCTCTACTTGTCTTGATGCACATATTTCCTCTCTTAGTGTCAAAATAAGGTGATAGTGAATTCTGAGTCCCTTCTGAGCTGAGAATACTTTTGTAATCTGGTAACCTTTGGCATGAAGCACATATCCTAGTGAATGATGGAGCACTTAAGAGTGATTCACCACTGAGCATTACAGAAAATAGGCTGAGGGGCTCAAAAATTCAAGGCAAGTTCCTTCTCCCCAGCATGGTGCATATACTGTACTCTCACTTTTCTACCCCCTATTATGTGGTTAAGAGAGAGGAGATAATGATGGCTTCTTAAAGTTACCTATAATGCACTCCAAACGCTGTTGGGTGTAATGGTTTTAAAAGGGAGAATGAAAACATAGTTAGGAGATCAACACGAGGGGATAATTTCCTGACAGAGACAGTGAGCCTGTGCCTCTTTTCATACACACACACACATGCAACTCACATTAACTGTAGTGGGAATTAGGAGCACCCATTAAGGGAATATGTACCTCTAAATGTGGTGGTGGGGGGGGATTCACTTTCTCTTCCAGAGTTTCTTATATTGATTTAGTTTCTTGTGGTAGAATAAAATCTTGTATCTTTTTGAAAGTTCCTTTTGATGGCTCATCACCTGTAGGTCAAGCAGCTAAGGCGCCAGCCACATACACCAGAGTTGGCAGGTTCAAATCCAGCCCAGGCCTGCCAAACAACAATGACAACTACAACCAAAAAATAGCTGGGCATTGTGGTAGGCGCCTGTAGTCCCAGCTACTTGGGAGGCTGAGGCAAGAGAATCACTTAAGCCCAAGAGTTGGAGGTTGCCATGAGCTGTGATGCTGTGGCACTCTACCCAGGGCGACAGCTTGAGGTTCTATCTCAAGAAAAAAAAAAAAAAAAAGAAAGAAAGAAAGAAAGAAAGTTCCTCTTGAGTATTCAACATAGTATCTTTCAAATGTGGGGGTTATAAAGCAACAATCACTAATGGCCAATGAGATGTAGTTAAACAACCACAAACCCTATGGAAAGCCCAAGTCAGACCCAGACTGATTAATTTTCAGGTTCGAAGCACTGACCTGGAATATTCCTCTTTGAATAAATGTTTATTCAACATTTGACCTTCCTGACTTTACGCAAATTTCAGGGTGGTTAAGAATTTCTACATTAACATTGAAATGAGCTTCTAATTATGCAGAACTGTTGATTAACAAAATGCACAGATTTGCATAATGAGAAAAGAACTGTGGTTTGCTCACTGATCTTTCCAGCTATACATAAACAGAAATCTTGATCACTGGCAAATTTATAGCTTTTAAAATGTTGTCTGTGGGTATGTCTAAGCACAAATGTGTCTGTTTTACACACACAGAAATATTTACACAAATGTAACACTATCTCCTGTGCTCCCAAGTCATATATACACCTCTCCACACTGGATATCTCCTGGAGATCCTACAACCATCTTAAATTCAACATGTCCCAAACTGAACTGTTCCTCCTTCATTCCCAGTCTCACTAAATAAAACCATCATTCTTCAGTCATCCAAGCCATAATCCTACAAAATCATCTTATTTAAAATTTCACACACCCCTCTCTGTTGATTCACACCCCCCTCTCTGTTGATTCTATCTCCTAAATATTTTCTGGAAGCAACAGAAAGACATGTGTGGACGTGTGGTACTGAGTTGGGCAGATTGTAGTGATCATAAATCTAGCATCTGATCTGGTCAGATGGTCTTCCTGAGAGAAATGTGGCTGTGGGAAGAATCTAGCCAATGGGACTGATTGTGCTGAGGTTCAACCAAGGTAGTCCCAGGCTCAGAGAACTAACAGATCGGGGTGGGGGTGGGGCGGACAAGGTAGTAGTGAGGGAATGCCATGGGTGGAGACATGAGTGGAGGATGTACCTGGAATTGAGATGGCAGGCAGAGACTTGATCATACATGGCCTCAAAAAAAATGTCATTTGCTATGAACCAGGAAGCAGGAGGTCCTCACCAGATGCCATATTTTCTGGCAGCTTGATCTTGGACTTCCTAGGCTTTAAAACTGTGAGAAATAAATTTCCGTTGTTTATAAGATTCCCTTCCCCCCAAAAAGAATTCAGTTGCTAGAAGTAAGGTAATGGTCCAACCTGGACCAGCAGAAAACACCTTTACTGATGTAGAGTTGCAGAGCTGTGGCTCCCCTGGCCCTTGGAATGGAATTAACCTCAGAGGCTGGATAGGAATGCAGGAGCAGGTTGGGAGTTAGCTGGGCTGAGCTGTCATCTTCTAGGACTTTGGGGCCAGAGTAATCATCATATTACCTATCATTGGGTACCAGTTATGAGTCTGTCACTAACTGCTCCCTCATCATTTTAATGCTGCTGAAGATTAGCTGGGCATTGTGGTGAGTGCCCACTCAGGAGGCTGAGATAGGAAGATCACTTGATCCCAGGAGTTTGAAGTTGATATGAGCTGTCATCTTTCCCAGCAAGCCTGGTCCTCCTTCATTCAAGCCACAGCACTCTAGCCTGGGCAACAGATGAGACCCTACCTAAAAAACAAAAAATACTGCTTCAGATACTTTTCTGTGAATAATCGTATAGTTTCAATAGAAGACAATTTATGTCATGTATTTGACTGTTCTCAAGTGTATGCTAGATTATCAATAAAAGATAGATAAAGGACTTAAATTTAAGGCATGAAACAATAAAAATATTCAAAGAAAGCATAGAAAAAACACTGGAAGATATTGGCCTGGGGAAAGACTTCATGAAGAAGACTGCCATGGCAATGGCAACAACAACAAAGATAAACAAATGGGACTTTATTAAACTGAAAAACTTCTGTACAGTCAAGGAGACAACCAAAGCAAATAGACAACCTACGCAATGGGAAAGGATATTTGCATATTTTGAATCAGACAAAAGCTTGATAACTAGGATCTATAGAGAACTCAAATTAGTCCACATGAAAAAAAGCCAACAATCCCATATATCAATGGACAAGAGATATGAATAGAACCTTCTCTAAAGATGACAGATGAATGGCTAACAAACATATGAAAAAATGTTCATCATCCCTATATATTAGAGAAATGCAAATCAGCCTAACTTATTTGTTAAAGACATCAATTTCAGGATGGGAGAAAAAGGAGAAATGGCATGAGAAGAAAGAACAGAGCAAGGAAAATGAAGGGGAAGTTTGTTTACATCCTCCGTCTGCACATTCAGGCCTCTTTCCTGTCAAGTAGTCAATACACTTAGACCTCCTTAAACAAAACACAAACACACAAACTATAAATAAAAAATAGATAGGTTTCACTACATTGAAACTTAAAACTTATGTACTATGAAATACATCATAACACACTAAAAAATAAGCTGCTGATTGGATTTATGATTTATATAACTGACAAAAGATAGAGATCTAGAATATATAATGAATTTCTACAAATCTTTAAGAAAAACTGGAAAAATGTCGAAAAGATTTGAACAGCCATTTCACAAAAGGGGAAATACAAATGTCCGATACACATATGAAATTATGTTCAATGTTAATAGTTATTGAGATAATGCAAATTAAAACAACAAGGTACTATTTCCATTACTGGCAAAATGCAAAGTCTGAAAATGCCAAACATTGTCAAAAAAATAGAGAAAAGAAGAATTTCATACACTGGTCATAAGAATATACTTTGGGACATTACATGGGAGAGTAATTTGGCAGTATCTAGTACATTTGAAGATGTACATTCTCTAGTGCCCAGTAGTTCCACTTTTAGTCCTCTATCCTGGAAAACATTTGCACACATGAATAAGTAGCATGTTTGAGGATGCTGTCATAGCATTGTAACAGGAAACAATCTATGTATTCATGAAAAGAAAAATAAATAATATTATAGCCATACAGTAGAAGACATACAGCAGGCAAAATGAATTATCTGGATATGCATACATCAACATAGATATGTAAACTTTAAAAAATCTGTTTATTATCTGTGAATATATGTATATGTTTTATATTATATTGTATAGATGTTAATACATATTAAAAATACACTAATATGCATGGGAAGCCTACACACCACCTATAGTATATAAGCTATGTCTAATGAGAGGGGGAGCAATATTATCAGGGAAAAGTGGGGTGTAAAGGGGGCTACAACTCTATAATACTATTGCTTTAAAAAGAGCAAGACATTAACACTTATTAAATTTTGGTCATGGGTACCTACTAAATTGTTCTTTGTGCTTTTCTATTTGAAATATTTCATAATACAAAAATAATAAAATGAAATAATTCTGTTGTATCCTACCACCATCAAAATGCTCACTCTAATGGACTTTTCTTAAAAATGAATTTCCACTAACATGTTTATATATTCAGCAAATTTTCATTGAGTGCCACTATGTACCAGCCAATTGCATTTTGAAACCAATGATCCCTGAATCCAGATGAATAAATCTCTAATATTGGAGTTTCAGGTACTAAGACAAATCAGTAGTTAAGATTTAGGAAGTAGCAGGAGAACCCTTCCTGGTATCTCTCAATTACTAACCAAAATCAAAGCAGTAGAGAGAAGAGAAAGAACTGAAATGAAAAAAAAAAAAAAAAAAAAAAAAAAAAAGCCTGGTGAGGAAAAGCTGGGGTGCATGGGAAGCCAGCAAAAGAAAATAATAAATGCCTTTTAGCATCTAGCACCTACAAAGTTGCTGTTAATACTCTGGTTTCTCTTCAAATTGCATAAATCTTTCGCCTTTTACAAAGCTGCTGTTAGAACCATGTGCTCCACAAGTGGTCCTCCTTCCTGTATTGTGTAGACACACCACATTTCCATAGTTTATCAGTTATAGCCTAAGAATTAGTGCCTTTGGGTAGCCTCTGATACTGCCCATGTCATCCTCAAAGCAAGATTCAGAACTATACTACATCAAAAGAAAAACTCTCTATAAATCAGTAGTTGACAATGTAGATCGTACTAAAGATGTTGTGGTGAGGAAAAGGAAAAGGCTTACATCATATAGCAAACAACTAATCAAAATCCTCAATAGTCATTTTTCTCCCTAAAGGTCCTCTTTAACAACCAGCTGCCAGTTAGCTAATTTCTTCTGCTTTTTTAGTCATGTCCTCATTCAACTTTCTTCCCCTTTCTTATCTACATCAATTTAGCTCTATCCTACCTCTCAATACTGGGCAGAAGCTAAATAGACAAGCTTCCAACTGTCTTATCAAAACAAAAATGACTCTCTCCCTAGACTAGAAAGACATTAGCAAACATTATCCTAAAAAGAGCATAGTGAAGTACTCAGAGATATCAGAAACACTCTGATAAAATTAGCAGATTGACCAGAAGTCAATTGTATCAGTCAGCTATTGCTTGTAAAATAAATAAATAAATAAATTCACGTCATACTCAGTGCTTTAAAGAACATCCTTTATTGTCTTTCATGAGTCTGCAAATTTCCAGGAGGTTGGCTGATCTAGACTGGATTTGGCCTGGCTGGCAGTTTTACTTCAGGCTGCATGTTTGACATGCAGAGTTCAGCTCCTCACTAAAGGATAGGCTTAAGTCTGCATATACTTATTTATTCTTAGACCCAGGCTGAAGGTACACTTTTCTTACGGTGATGGCAGAGACCTAAGAGGTTAAGGTCAACCAAGCATATTTCATGTCTCTGCTTATATCACATCTGTTAGCATCCCATTGGCCAAGGCAAGTCATATGGTTGAGTCCAAGGTCAAGGGGTAGAAAGGTGTACTCATGTCATGCAATTAGGAGGAGGACAGTTTTATTGAACAATAGCCTCATCTACCACATCAACCAAAGTGTCTGTTAATTCTGTTCTGGAGACCTGTATTTTGTCTGTTACATTCCTGGCAAGTGCTTCCACTAAATCTCTTCACTAAACTTTTAGAAACCCCAAAAGTCTCCGTTAGGGGATAGTGAATTACATCTTTCACATAGTGAAGGAGATACACAAGCAAATTGTGTCATACTGATGAGTTAGGAATTCCACAGATTAACCAGTAGATCCTCTAAGTAACCAATAAGAATCCAAGGCACCAAGGAAGGTGAGGGAAGATACATTTATCTACTAGAAAAGCAGTCAACAGAAAGAATTTTAGTCCCTTGTTTTATTCATTCATTCACTAAATATTTCCTGACAACCTACTAAGAGTAAGCACTGTGCTGGGGGCACATGGTGAGGAAAGCAGCTGAGATACTTTCCCAAAGGAGAAACAAAACCCAAAGGAAAGGCACCTAATGCTACAACAAGGAATCATGGTGTGGGAGGGGAGAGAGCAACTTAGAGTGATCAGGGGAAGTCTCAGTGAAGAGGTAGCATTTAGTCTGAGACCTGAAAGGTGAGAAAAATCTAGCCATATAAAGAACTAAAGAAATAACATAACCAAGTGCCATAGATCTGAGTTTATTGCCTATAACATTGATGAGGAAAGTTAAAGAATCAAAAGGCATTATATAATGGATGGTACTGTAACTGCTGTAAAGAAAGGTGTCATGAGAAAAAAGTCTGTGTCACATAAGAAGGGAAGCAAAGGCATATAACAAGAATATGCTAGCATTTTTTTCTGTCTCTACCCTCAATATCATATACTCCACTGATCATCCTCTTCAAAGTGTATTTGTACCCAGCAATAAAAGATTGACATATAGATCCAGCTCTGCCACTAAAGAGTTAATAACCTTATGAGGATAAGTCCTTTTCAGATCTTCATTTTTCTAATCGGTAAATAAGGAGGTTACATAAATCAGTTTTTTTTCCAAAGCGTACTCATCAAAAATCTTGTTTGCTGGGATGTTAGTGTTATGCAAAAATGAGGGTAACACTAGATAGAGTTAAGCAGGTTTTCTTAATTTAAGGCGTCTCAGAACCCTAAAGTGTACTCGCATATATTGAGAAGAACCTCTCTGAAGAAAATAGGCTATCCACGTGTTTCCAAGAATTAATTGATCAAGTAACCACGTGTCATTGGTCATATTCTACAGATATTATTCCAAGGAGTACACTTTGACACTCAAAAAACTGGTACACTGGAGGCTCTCTAAGGTCCATTCAGCTCTAAAAGGTTCTATGATGAGCACAAGTATCACAGACGGAGACTTTGTTAGTACCAGATTCTCTGTTTAAGGATACAATCCATGTATGTACTCAGACTTAACAAAAAATGAAATAAAATAAGGTACAATTTTAGTCTACCTTGCACTAGCAGCTATTCTTTAGTGAATACTGATATAACAAAATTGTACAGCATAGTACATATGTGGAACATAGGCTGTAATTTAAAAGGTTAATGATTATCAACTAGATAATGAAAAGAACACTTTTCTGCTAAAGTATGGGATAATGTAAAAAACAAAAGGAGTGAGATAAACCCATGCTGAAAACCTTAAGAATGGCATACGTTCTTCTTTAAACCACTTCATTGTTCATATATTCTGAAATCATGCCAGAATTTCAGAAATAATCATGATTAAGTGTCATTAAGTAAGAAGCATGGGATTATCTAGCCCTTTTTCCTCTTCAGAAGACCATCACCACATCAATCATTTCAGGATTATTTATTATCTTTGCTCATTTTGCACCATTTGGCCAGAAAAAAATTGTTAACAATTTCCTTAAGCCACTTATAATTTACCATGTCAATGAGCATGTCAGCTTTGTCATTTTGCAGGTTATTTCCTAAGTAGTAGACATACATTAATTCTACCTTTCTATGTTTCTGCCATTCTTAAAAATGAAACCGGGGTACTAGAGCAGTGCGTGTGCATCCAGACGACTGAGAACATTCATTTGTTTCCCCAAACTGTGTGACCTTGAGCAAGTCTTTGACCAGACCTCAATTTTCTCATCTGTCAAATAAGTGGTTGGGACTAGAGTTTTGCTAAAGTTCCATCTAGCTGTAAAATTCTCTGATTCTATTTTGTACTCTAATTCGAATTACT
This sequence comes from Loris lydekkerianus, assembly GCA_963574355.1. Lineage (NCBI taxonomy): Eukaryota > Metazoa > Chordata > Mammalia > Primates > Lorisidae > Loris > Loris lydekkerianus. The sequence continues at coordinate 12,687 of CAUYPK010092267.1, read as the reverse complement.
AGAAAATTATACACTAAAATCCCCTTCCCACATACACACATTCTATTTTCTAAAAATTACCCTTCAAATTCTTAAACTATCAAATTTTAGATACAAAGAAATAGAAGTAATTAAATACCCTAAGGCACTTAGACTAACAGTCTTTTCATTAATTAATGTAATTTCAGGTAAAGACTAAAAAATGAAATAAATAAAACTTGGGGTGATGACAACTTAATAGCTTAAAATTTGAAATGAACATATATGAATATGAATTTTGCTGCCTTCTTGTGCACACTTCAATTTTCCCAATACATTTGACTCTCATTTAATAATATTTTAATCAATTCATTATACTTATTCTTTGTCTATGGTATGCCCATTCCTGTACTAGTTGCTACTGAGGATTAAAGCAGAGTTCACAGACTTCAAAAATCTTTAATTGGGGCTGGGTAAAAAAAAAAAAAAAAAAAAAAAACTTAACTTCAAGAAACAATTAATGACACATATCAGACAATATATAGTCAGGTGCCAAACTGTGTAGTATAAGCCATCAGTTTTCAACCTTGTTCCCCTCTTCAGCTCATATAATGAATAATGTTCCTTCCACTTGAAATAGAGTAGGTACTCAATAGATATTTGTTGAATGAATGTATGCATGAATCTTCACATGGTTAAGATTAATCATACAAAAGTATCTAAGATTCTAATAATTCCAGTGCTTCTCTCTCACCCAAGAAATTAAATCCATCTGAATGAAGGTAATTAAAAAGGATGTTTACTATAGGACTAATAAACTTGAATATATATATTCAATATCCACTTGAATATAATTCACTTAAATGTATAGCATTATTGATATTTATACCAAATTAAAACATGCTTCATAACTTGTATTGCAACACCGTGATTAAGAATCCTTGTCAAATTCATAATTGTTAAATCATGGAAGAAGCCCAAGTGCCCATCGACCCACGAATGGATTAATAAATTGTGGCATATGTACACCATGGAATATTATGCAGCCTTAAAGAAAAATGGAGACTTTATCTCTTTCATGTTTCCATGGATGAAGCTGGAACATATTCTTCTTAGTAAAGTATCTCAAGAATGGAAGAAAAAGTATCCAATGTACTCAGCCCTACTGATACTTATGATACTAATTTATAAGCTTTCATATGAAAGCTATAACCCAATTATAGCCTAAGAATATGGGAAAGGGGGAAAGGGAGGGGAGGGGAGGGGGGAGGACGGGTAGAGGGAGGGTAATTGGTGGGACCACACCTACGGTGCATCTTACAAGGGTACATGTGAAACTTAGTAAATATAGAATATAAATGTCCTAACACAGTAACTAAGAAAATGCCAGGAAGGCTATGTTAACCAGTGTGATGAAAATATTTCCAACTGCATATAAAACCAGCGCATGGTACCCCATGATTGCATTAATGTACACAGCTATGATTTAATAATAAATTTTAAAAAAGAAGCCTTGTCAAAGATTGCAGGTGCTGCAGAAGCTCAGAGAAAACAGATTACTAAGGACTAAAGTAGTAACAGGGGCCTTCATGGATGAAAAAGCAGTAAGATTTATAAAATATATAGAAAAACAACATACTATGTATAAGCCATAAGACATTGGGGAAAGGAAAATAAACATTGAGTGGTCAGAAACCAGTGAGGACACAGACCTGAAGCAGATTTTCATTGCAGATTTGGGTAGATAAGGTAGAATCATTGTGTGGCAGGCTATAAAATTACCAGTCTAATGCATTCAGAGTTGATCCAAAAAGCAACAGAGAGCTATTATAGATACTCAAGCAAAGTCCAGCAGAAAAGGAGTTTGTGAAATATATGTGAGCATATGCATAAATGTAAAAGAGACAGGGTGAAAAAGATGAGCGGGGTAAGATTTATTTTTTTTATAGACCTTTTCTAAAGGGGTGGCAACGGAAGCCTGGTGTTTTAATACTATTTTATGAGGCTTCATACATTTTAATTAATGTTAAACTGATTTATACCCTGAGAGGTTATACACAAATGGCACAATCAAATAAAATAAAGGAAGACACATGTGCACAAGTTTGCATATGTCTACAGCATTTATAGACACATTCTTCAACTACATTTGACTATGCTTCTGTTAGGAGTACCAGGTTCCACCCACATCCCAGTCTTCCTAGCTTCAATCAGGAAGGCAGAATTAGCAACACAACAATTTAGAAGGATTTATTGTGCATTATTTGGTCTAAAATAATTTGAACAGTATGAAAAAGTGAGACTCTAATAAAAAATGATTAGTCATGTAGCCACTGTGCTGTCCCCACCCCATTGTGCTTCTACCTGTGGGCTGTATTTATTTTTTCCATTCTAAAATCAAGTTTCTTAAAAGCTTGGCATACATTTTAATGCAATTTCTTTCATTTCCCCTTCAAAAAGGAAAAAAAAGCAGGACTTTCCTTACATGGCAAGAGAGAAAATGTTGCTGAGCTGGAAATATGTATGTGTATGTGGTAGGGAGAGGAGAGTGAGGCCATAAAAAGAGAATAAAATGGTTGGCTTTTTAAACCTCATAATCCCAATCCTAATTACAGATAGACCCCCAGATTCTGCAGTGGCAGAGGCACTTGCCCATAGTACAAGAGAGAAATTAGAAGCATACAATAAATAAGCCTTTGAATATATAAAGCATTTTATGGTTTATACCTTTTGTCACACTTGACCCTCATTCTACCCTTGCATTGTAGAAAGGGCAGGAATTATTTTCTTCTTCATTTGACAAAGGAAGAAACTGAAACGAAGAAAGTTTGAGTGACCTGCCTAAGATCTATGTTTTGAAAACAGCTTTGTTAAGATATAATTCACTACCATTTTGAAGTGTATACTTCAGTGTTTTTTAGTATATCCACAAAGTTGTACGAGCATCACTGCTATCTAATTCCAGAATATTTCATCATCCTGGCCGGGCACCCATATCTAAGTGGTAAGGGCACTGACCACATGCACTGGGGTTGGTGAGTTCGAACCCTGCCCAGGCCTGCAAAACAAAACAAAAACAAACAAATAAACAAAAACCAGAACATTTCATCATCCCCTCTAAAAGAAACCCCATACCTATTCCCATTATTAGTCCTCACCTCTTTGCTCCTCCCAGACCCTGGAAAACATTAACTTCTGTTCTATAGATTTGCTGTCTTAGACACTTCATATGAATGGAATAATACAACATAGGCCCTTTATGTCTGGCTCCTTTCACTTAGCATAAGGCTTTTTTTTTTTTTTTTTGCAGTTCTTTTCTGGGGCTGGGTTTGAACCCACCACCTCCAGCATATGGGGCCAGCGCCCTACTCCTTTAAGCCACAGGCGCAACCTAGCATAAAGCTTTTAAGGCACATCCATTTTGCAATATGCATTCTATGCCCAAACAAAGCATATATGGCACTTTTTAAATAAATTTCCTAGTTAATAGACATTTGGATCATTTCTTGCTTTATGGATATCATGACTAATGCTATTATGAATATTTGTGTACAAATTTTTGTGTAAACATGAACTTTCCTTCTTCTTGGGCATATCTGTAGAAGTGGAATTTCTGGGTGACATGATAATTCTGTGTTTAACTTTTGGAGAAACTGCTGAATTGTTTTCCAAAGTGTCTTCATCATTTTACATTTCCACCATGGAATGATTGAGAATTCCAATTCCTCCACATCCTTGCCAGTATTTGCTATTATTTGCCTTTTTATTATTTATTTCAAAATATTAAGGGAGTACAAATGTTTTTGTTATGTAGATGTCTTTTATAATTTTTAAGTCGGGACATTTATTTTATTTTTTATTTTTTTTATTTTTACATACACATGTATTTACTAGGTTTCCTTTTTTTTGCCTTCACAGAATCAAAATAAAAGATTATTTGCCTTTTTTTATAACCATCCTAGTGGACATGAAGTGGTTTTTCATTGTGGTCTTGAATTGTACTACCTTGATCACTAATGATGTTGACCATCTTTTCATATGCTATTGGCCATTTGTGCATATTCTTTAGAGAAATATCTATTCAAAACCTTCGCCAATTTTTAATTGGATTATTTATCTTTTTATTATTGAGCTGTAAAAGTTCCTGATGTTTGACATACAAGTCCCTTGGCAGATTTGCAAAAGTCTCCTCCCATTCTGCAGGTTGTCTTTTTACTTTCTTCATGGTTCTCTTAAGCAAGAAAGTTATTTTAATTTCAATTAAATCCAATTTATCTTATGCTTATGCTTTTACTCTAAGATATAGGAAATCATTGCCTAATCCACAGTTAAAAATATTTACTCATGTTTTCTCATAAGAGATTTATAGTTTTAGTTGTTAAATTTAGGTATTTAATTTGTTTATAGTTAATGTTTATTTATAGCATTTTGTAGGAAAATAACTTCATTTTTCACATGAGGGTATCCAGTTACATCAACAACATTTCTTGAAAAAATTACTTTTCTCCCATTAAATTATTTTGGAAACCTTACTGAAAACAAATTTACCATAAATGTGTGCTTTATTTCTGGATTCTCAATTCTGTCCTACTAATCTACATGTCTATCTTGTATCAGTATCACACTGTCTTGAATACTACCCTTGTGGTTTTCATATCAGAAAAGGTGAGTTTTTCAACTCTGTTCTTCTTTTACAAAAAAATTTTTTTCGTCAATTACTACAAAGAAGCTAGCTGGGATTTTTTAGGGATCATATTTTGCCTATTGAAATCAGTTTGAGGTGTATGGCCATCTTAACAATATTGAATCTTCTGATCCAAGTAGCTAATAATATTTACCTGTGTTGGGTGGTGCCTGTGGCTCACTCACTGGGTAGGGTGCTGGCCCCATATACCGAGGGTGGTGGGTTCAAACCTAGCCCCAGCCAAACTGCAACAAAAAAATAGCCGGACATTATGGCGGGTGCCTGTAGTTCCAGCTACTCGGAGGCTGAGGTAAGAGAATCGCCTAAGCCCAGGAGTTGGAGAGTTGGAGGTTGCCGTGAGCTGTGATGCAACTGCACTCAGGGTGATAAAGTGAAACTCTCTCTCTCTCTCTCTCTCTAGAGAGAGAGTAATGGCTTTGTTACTTTACCTTAATATGTACATTTTCCTTCTGCTCCTTGATTATCTCCCATTCCCAATTCACAACCTAAATACTCTATACTCTACTTTATTGCCCACCTCACATTTACATACCCAACAACTGTCAGATTTGGAGGAAAATAATTTGAGCCTTGCTGCCAAGTCGAGTGCTATTCAGTAAGGTGAAGAATTACAACAGAGAGCTAAAGGGTTGTCTGTGTTTCTGTATTGTCAAGGTACTCGTATTCCTCTCGGTAGTTTCAGGAAGACTTTTGGGATTAAGGAATAAATGTATAAGAGGGTTTTGAAAACATTAAGATCAGAACACACCCAGAATGCACCCAGCACCTTCTCCAATAGATACTAGTATGAATCTCCGTATCCAAACACACCCTGAAAAGGCAGAAATAGAATGACTGAAGTAAAGCATCTTCTGACATCCAAAGGACCTGAAGTCTTCTAAAGGTCATTTTTTCACCTAGGAAGCACAAAGGTGGAAAATGCAGTGTAAGAAAATACAATAGCTATAGCATGAGTTTCATATAATGAAATGGATTTTTTAATATGTTAGAGATAATCTGAGCTTAAAACCAATTTCTACTTCCTTTACTTAAGTCTCCAAGACATTTTCTCTTCTTTGTCGATGAAATTTCCATGGACATTTGATTCTAACACTTTTGTACTAAAGTTTTGTTGTCTTCTTTGGTATTTATCTTAAGTTACTTATGATGTGATAACAAACACTTAATGTGTTAATGTAGATCGCCACTTAAAATAGCCAAGCATTGAATCCTTTGGAAAACAAGATCATCATTTTATGAGAATAATCTATCCCTAATTTATATATTCCCTTAGGGTGGATAGTATAGTATATAGTTTCTAAAAGGAATACCTATCTGAGTGAATATAATAGGTAAATCAGTAGCATGAGGTTCTAAAAGCAAAGAATCTCTATTTCAGGCACCCTATCCAAACATAGAGGTAGAAATTTATGCACCAGACTTTTCCTTCTCCATCCCAGCATCAAGATCTTGCTGCTCCAATATCCCTGTAATTTAGGATCCAACCCTCTGTTGCAGTAAATAGAAAACAACAGTTTCCATAATCATATTAAACTAACTCTTAATGATGTATTAATATATTATTATATACCATGTTTTCACCCAATTTAAATGCATATTTACTTGGCCTTAGGATGAGATACAATGGCAATTTAGGCAGATTAATGGGGGAGAGCCCTTTAGATTGAGGAAGTCTTCTGACGTTCTTCACACTACCCATCAATTCTACCTAATGTGTAAAGCAAAGCCTGCTTACAGATTCTAAATTTAGCCATCCATGTCCACCTCTACAATTTTTTCCATATTCATGAATTACCAGTAAATGAGTTTCCATTAACAAGTTCAGTATTCATTATCCAAAATGCTTGGGACCAGTAGGACTTCAGATTTGAGATTTTGGGAGATCTTACAATATTTGCATATATGAAATGAGATATCCTAGGGGTGTAACTCAAGACTAAACACAAAATTAATTTCACACATTCTTCATATACATAGACTGATAGTAATTTTATACAATATTTATAATAATTTTGTGTACAAAACATTTGTGTACATGAGATTAGGTGTGCAATTTTCCACTTGTGGCATCATGTCAGTGCTCAAAATATTTCAGATTTTGGAGCATTTCAGATTTCTGCATTAGGGATGCTCAACCTGTACTACTAGTGGCACATATATTGCACTTTGGAAACAATCACTAGTCCAGCCTCATCATTTTGAAGATCATCAGCGATAAGAAATATGCAAATGTCAAAAGATGTATATAATTCAAAAAGATCTTTAGGATAATTTCTTTATACGCAGCATCAGCAATAGTTACACTCCATAGTCTAAGGCAAAATGTCAGCATTGATTGGCTAGGCTTCTCTGAAGGCTCTAGATTGCCCAAACTCTGAAGGTTGGTTAAGTGTGTGCAGGGTCAACTCCCAAAACCAACTCATATAATAAAGTTTACATTAAAAGTCAAAGTTTCGATGAATGTCACACTTGGAAGCCAATTAAGTGGGCTGAAAGGAAGACACAGTTTCCCATTGTCTAATTGACTTGCAGCACCTTCAAGGTAATAAATTTGTCACATTGAATTATTAATGAGAAACGAATATTTGACTTTCTGCCTTGAATAGAAAATAGTTCATTATCAAGTAGCATTGTTCCTTCCAAATAATGTGTCTGGCACCAGGGGAGTTTAGGGACAATGTAACTGAAAATTGTTTTTCTCTTCATCACCATATTTCCCATATCATATACTCCTTTACAACAAAATCTTATGATCATTTTAATGGGTAGGTATAGTATCTTTTATTTGGAGCTCAATTTTACATTAATTTTCATGATCATAGACTTTATAGGTTTCACCAATATTTTTAAATATGTGAACATAGGCTTATAATTATGAAAAGGAGTTCCTCAGAAGTGTATTATTACTTGGCCAATATTTTCATTAAATCAAGTCACTTGTTTACTTTGTATACTTTTTAAGCCATAATATTCATTAAATCATAGATCGATAAATGGGTTACAATGCTCTTCAACTGCATATCAAACTAAACATATGGCTCTTAAAAATATAAAATATCAGTTAGTGTACAAAATATATCATCTATATACTTTGGGTAATACCACACATAACACATTTTTTTAAATACTACATTAAGTAATATGTATTAAACAAAGTGAGTTTCTTTAAAAAAAAAAAAAAAAGGAGAAAGAAAGTATGTAATCTACGAAAATCAAAATTTCAAAACTTTCCTTTGTGAAAAGACCTAGAATCTTAAATAATTTTTTACTCTTTTATTAGGAACTTCACTACCACCTCCCCACTCCCACTAAAAACTATTTTCTCTTCATTTTAAGCCATGCCTATTCTTCCCTGTAAAAGCCTTCCCTGATTCTCTCAATCAGTTTAGACTTTGCTTTCCTCTGAAATTCTATAAAATTTTATATTTAACTTCCTTATCACATTATGACATCAGCTGTAGCTATGTTTGTACCAGGTCTATTCCTCTCATCAGACACTGTACCCATGAAGTGCCTAGGATAGTACTTTAAATACAACATGTACTTAATTAATATTTATTGTATTGTAAGAATATAACACAAACCAGGATACTTTGCCAAACCAAACTAACCTCATTAAACTTTATTTATGGAGAATCTTGAATGGTCATTATCTGAGCACCAAGTTTCAGTGTCCAAACATAGATAATGATGGTGAAGGTATAAGAGATTTGGATGAACATATAGAGATTGTATGTCTTATGTTGGTTGCTGAGAATCTCATTTCAGCTTTTGTTATAAGTCACATTGGGTGGTTTATTGCAATGCTCTTTCCGTAAGCCTGCCTACTGGGAACATATCTTGTTTGATGGGTTCAGCAAGTAATAATTAGATTTATTTTTACGTAGGCCACATTTCTCGATCATGTCTGTACTATGTTCATTATGCTCACTCCCTTGACATCAATAAGTCAATATTAAAGAGCATCTGATGCTTTACAGAGTATTATGGAAAGCCCTCTTTGGGTAATGTAGTTGTTTCTTCATTGTCTCAGATTATGTACAGCTCTTCCACGAAAAAATAGGATATTTTCTGAATGTTTGTTCCTCTGAACTTCACTCAACCTTGTCTCCTAAAATTTAGGCCCATAAAAGGAAAACTAAATAAAGAATATTAACATATCTGATATAATTAGGCCCAGGTATAATCTAAGTATTTTAAAAATATTCACAATCAGGAAAGCTATTTCATGCCCCTTTTCCTCCCTAGGCTGGAAGAGTCATATATAATAAGTAGAATTTACTGTATAAGCAGACACATTGAACTCACTCCAGCAGACAGATAATGTCGGGATGACATTTATTCCTCCCCAATGAATATGGAAGATGGTTTTTGGAATGGTACCTGCATACAAGTATGCAGAAGATCACTTAGCCAAAATGTTCATATCCATTACTCTTCTCCACATTATAGTCACTAGTGGATTTTTCCCATTTACTTACTTTTGTATTTGGTAAAATATCGAGACCAATTATAATTAAAATGATAGATAGGACATGAACCATTAAAACCAGAATAATAGAGACAATATCTTATAGTAAAGGACAAAAGGACAGAGATATTTGCAGAAGAAAATACAGATTAACAATAAGTACAGCAGTTATGTACAAAACAGTTCTGAGCTTCCTGATAGCCAAATGCAAGAATAGGATGGAGGGAATTATGGAGAATCAGATAAACTAACTTTGTCATAGCACTAAATTTAAATAATTATTTAAGTGAATCCTTCTGTAGAAAAAATTGGACAGCATAATTTATCAAATTTTTACTCAGCTAGCAGCTTGGGATTCAAAAACAACTTAATATCAATCACTGATTTTGAGGAACAAACAGTGAAATCCATAGTGTATAAATGTGTGTGTGCATACATATGTATGTGAAGATATAGATATGATTTAATGTGCTTGAAGGGAAAATCTAAAGGAACAGTTTTTCAGAAAAAATCACTTACTACTTATTTTTGGCCTACCAGGGACATCAGGAATAGTGACCTACAGCAGTGGCCTTCAAAGTGTTGACCCCAATCAGCAGCATCTGGATCATCGGGGAACTCATTAGACATGAAAATTGTTAGATTCCACTATAGACCTATTCAACCAGAAATGCTGGGGCAAAGGACTAGAAATCTAGGTTTTTAGGTTTGAGGCCCACTTGCTTAGTAATAACCACCCCTAATCTTTATATCCTATAACCCTTTTTAAGATATACATCTTGACCCCTTTCTCCCAAGCGGGAAACCCAGATTGCCTAGATTTTCAGACATGCATAGTATTTTAATCCCTCCTCCTCACCCAGAATTCTTCCTAAAGCAGAGGACAAAAAGACACAGTCATATTCTAAAACTTATTTCCCAAAGCCAAATCCATGGATCATAAGTATCAAGCCATCAGAATTACCTAGGAAAATAAATCCAATTTCAAGGATTCTGGGAAGATGGCTGAGTAGAGGCAGCTTTCACCGAAGGCTCCTGTCCAGAGAGAAAGAAGTTGAACTGAAGTGGACTAGGAGTAGCTGAAGGTAGGGAGTTGAGCACAAGAAGAAGAAAGCAAGTTATGCATGATTCCCACTGAGAAAAGCTGCCAGGCCAATACACAGGAAGAAAGATAACAAAGATCAAATACAGAGCACTAGTCCATCTGTTGCTAAGGGGATGCGAGACCCCTCCCCCAACCAGAAGGGCCTGGGCAGGCTTTCTACAAGTGAGCAGAGAACAAAGGACCTCTCACTTCACCCCAGGGGAGAGAGCCTCAAAGTCCCAGTGTTCCTATACCTGCGAAGTTCCATGTCTAAGTCCAGTCCCCATCCTGCCTGGTGCAAAAGTGACAAATATTCTCTATTCAGGCCTTAGTACACAGCCCACCTTTCTCCCTCTCTTGTCAAACAGACTGCCCCCTGAAGAGGTCAAAGTGTTTGGCAACTTCTCTGAAAGCCCAGTACATTGTGTGGGCCATTGAGCAGCTGCAAAGAGTCAACTACAGTTCTAACTTTGACTGGGGCGGTTTGAACTTTCCTGACACCCTTTCCCACTGGAAGAGTCCCTTTCCCAGTGTCCCAGGGAACTATTAATCTCTGGTGACCTGGTGACCAACTGAACTTGTGTGACTGTTGCTCATGCTGCCTGAGTGAGTTTAACTGGAACCCACAGTCAGAACTGTCCATAAATTTTTGTTCTCCGGCTGCCTCTGTCTGGGGCTGCAAGTTCACCACTTACTTGATTTTGGTTGAAGTGCTAGGGTGGAGGGGCAGGGCTGGAGCAGTGAGGGGCAGATTCAACAGGTCTGTCCATGGATTCCCCTCCACCAGCTATTGCCAGCAGGAGGCGGGGTCATAGGTGTTTGTATCTTTGTCCAACAGAGATTCCATTGAAATACTAAGATTCCTTAGGATTGGGAAGAGAGTAACCTAACACCAGGACAGAGACAGGTTGTGCTATGTCAGCAAGCCACCTCTAGAGACTCTAATTGCAGCCCTGAAAGGGAGCTTTGCACAGTTATAAGGGAAAGGTCACAAACACAACCTTCAGCTCATTGGGGAAGGGGTGGTTAGCCCCAGTTCTTGGGGCCTTCAAATCCAGTCACACGTCACCAGTTTTAGTTACCAAATAGGTCAGTAAAGTGTTTCCTAAGGGTACCCAATTAGACTATCTCTCAATAAATATTCAGGGACAACTTATTATTTCAACTAAAAAAGAATAATTAAAGTATTTTTTAAGCTGAAATATTTTTATACATGGGGAGGAGGGCGCAGAAGAATTCTGGCAACATGAAAAAATCAGAGTTGGTTAACTCCCCCAAGCTACAAAAAAGGAGATATGGCAGAAAATACCATTCCTAGAGAAATGTCAGAAATAGAATCCAGAATATGTATGGTAAATAAAATAATTGGAATTGAGGAGAAGATATACCCCATACCCCATAAATGCAGTAATGTACACAGTTATGACCTAATTAAAAAAAAAAAAAAGAAAAGAAAGAAATCAGGGCAATGCCTGTGGCTCAAAGGAGTAGGGCACCGGCCCCATATACTGGAGGTGGCAGGTTCAAATCCAGCCCCAGCCAAAAGCAGGAAAAAAAAAAAAAAATCAAAACAAAGTCCAAAAGTTGTCTTAAGAAATTAATGAATTTAAAGACAAAGTCACCAAGTATATAGACATAATGAGTAAAGATATGACAGAGCTTAAGCAATTGAAAAAGGCATTTGAGGAACTTCAAAATACAGTAGAGACCCTCAGCAATAAAGTATAAAATGAGGAATAAAGAATTTCAGAAATTAAAGACAAGAGCTGTAACCTATCCCAAGCATTCACAGAGGCAGATAAAAAGAAAACAAAAATAGAATATTCCCTGAGAAATTTATGGGATCATTCCAAAAGATCAAATATCCAAATTATAGGAATTACTGAAGAAGAGGAGGATGGTCCTAAAAGCATTGATGTTCTACTCCAAGACATTATGGTGGAGAAAATCTCAAGCATTGTCAGATACACAGAAACCCAGATAGTAGATAGTTTTGGAACCCCAATACTACTCAGTCGAAACAAAGAATGTCCTAGACACAGTGTAATTAACTTTGCCAAAGTGAATATGAAGGAGAAAATTCTGCAAGCAGCCAGGCATAAAAAAAAAGTCTTGCCTACAAGGGAAAAATATCAGGATGACAACATATCTTTCAGTTGCAACCTTTTAAGTCAGAAGACAATGATCATCAGCCTTTTATATATATAAATATATAAATCTATAAATATAAATATATTTATATTTATAAATATATATGAAAGGCATTTAAATATATATGTTATATCTTTTTTTAACTTTCATTTAAATTTATTTGTGATAATAAATAGCCTCTGAATAAATGCCAATGAATGTCATCTTATTAAATTATATATAGTTAGTGTATGCATAAAAAAATCAATTTTATGTTTCCTTGGTGTATTCCAAATAAGGAAGTTACTGCTCTATCTTCCATTCCTGATTTACCTATTA
>CAUYPK010092265.1:0-62100 GCA_963574355.1 Loris lydekkerianus | reverse complement strand
CAAAACAACGTCGAATTTGACCCCAGCCATCCGGGCCCGAAGTTCTTGACCAATACCCTCCCTTCCGCGCCCCCCCCCCCCCCCCATTAATGCTTTCTTTTCTTGCTGGCTGACTGCCCTCCTGGTTCTCCCAAGGCTGTGACGATGCTATCCTAATATACATCTGCTGGACCCCAGAGAGAGTTAAAACATGTCCCAAGAAGGGAGACATGGCAGCAGTAAAGGTTTTTTGATTAGCAAGCAGTTTTTCCATGGTAATAATTATTGATTTTTAGTGAGTCATCTAGCTGCAGAGATGGGTCGTTAGCACGAAGGTGAAGAAGCAGCAAAGAAAACAGGCAAATGGGAGGTGTCGAACATCCTGGGAGGGCAGAGCATGTGCAGGCCTGAGGGTGGGCTCAGCTTGGTGGCTCCTGTCCCTTCCCCCTCGTGGACAATCCTGAGGGCACAGGAGATAGTGGGTGGCTGCAGGCTGAGCTGTTCTTCTCAGGGCTAACACAGCCAAGGTCTTAGGAATATCCCTTCATGGGCAGTTAGCTTTCCACTTGCTGGGCATCGCTGCAACTGTAGCCAGGGCCACCCTCTTGGAACTTTCCTCCAGGGCTTGGGTGGAGGATCAGGGACTTGAGGGGATGGTAAGTGCCATTGCATATTGGAGACATCTCATCACATCAGACATGGCCTGAGGAGGGTGGCACACAGCGCTGCTTGCTGAGGACAGCCTCCTCATGCTTTCCAGCTGTTTTTTTTCCGACTGACAGGCACACATTGAATGTTCTGGGTAACTGTCAAAGTTGTGGTTCAGAAATAAATAAAATACAGAAAGGCTGCAAGTGACTTTGGTGAAGATACAGCTCCTTTAACTAAAACGCTCAGCAAATTGAAAGAAACCAATGGCAACAGGATGGGCACTGCTCCCTCCTTGTGCCACCCTTACTGGACAGCGTCTCCTAGGTTCTAGTCCCTGGATTAGCTCCCCACCCGGCTGCCTGGACCCAGTGCTCGGGAAGTTCCTGTCTGCCGTCTCTCTCTGTGCAGAACAGACTCTGGCTGTGTGAGAGTTAGCACAACTCTGGTATCCCCTGTCTTGACTTTATACCTCAACCAGGGGCAGGATTGTTTTCATTTAGGATGTTTTCTTGCTTGAGCCCAGGAGTTCAAGACCAGCCTGTGCAACTCAGTGAGACCTTAAGTCTACAAAAAATAAAAAAATATTAGCTGAGCATGGTGGCTCATGCCTGCAGTCCCAGCTGTTTGGGAGGCTGAGGCAGGAGGATCACTTGAGCCCAAGAGTTCAAAGCTGCAGTGAGATATGATTGGGTCACTGCACTCAAGAGTGAGAGTGGCAGAGGGAGACCCTGTATATATTTTCCCCCTTAAGCATCACTGAGAATCAGAGAAAGTCAGGGAAGTTCTTAGAGAACATAACCTACCTTCCTCATTTTTCAGTGGAGGACAATGAAGCCCCAAGTTGCCACAGGCTCTTTAAGGGTTAAGGGCAACCAGGCCTCATCACTGCCAGACCCACTGCCAGCTGGGGCCTGTGTTGGGTACAAAAATGACGGTTTAGGGGCAACTGTGTCCTGCAGTGCCTTAAAGTTTAGTTGGGAACACAAAAGAGAAATGTGAGAACATAGCTATGGTCCCATTTCTCTGCCGAGCCCAACAGACTTCCAAGACCCGGACCCTAGTGGCTTCTCTATGGGATCTCTCCATGAATCGGTGTCAGTTTACAGCAATCCTTTGTGGCATTCCATGACACACTGGCCCGTGACCATTGTTAGTTGCAGGAGCTGTGTGTTGCCAAGCAGAGCTGGACTTAGGACAAGGCCAGACAAGGCCTCTTTACTACGTGTAACACTTTATATGGATGATGATACTAAGAGACTCCACCTCTGTCTTCTTGCTGAGTGTAGGCACATCCCTGCAGCCCACCCTATGTCACAGGGGTTTCTGCGGGGGCTTCTGTGGAGGCGGTGGCCTAGCGTGGTGGGAGGGAGCACACCAGCCCCTGTTGTCCTTGGTCTCCACACCTGCTTTTCTCCCTGGCTGTGGGCTGCCACCTAATGTGGCATCCAGCTCCTTGTTCTCAGTGCCCTGTGTGTGTCGGTCAAGGACAGCTGGTCACATGGGTGTGCTTACTCTCAGAGGTGCCAACTTGTGAATCCTTTCTTCCTGCAGGGAAGCTGGAAGAGCCCACATAAGTCCAGGGGTGTGGCTGTGTTATAGTATGGGGTTCAGGTCCATTCAGAAGCAGTTTTCTTTTAAGAGCCACCTATATGCTACCCGGTCACCCAACATTCTGATCTCACCTGTGTTCCAGGCTTAGCTGATGGGCCCCAGGCTGACACTCGAAAAGACTGAGATTTCAAGTCTTTCTGCAAAGCCAGCACGGGTAAAGGACTTCTGGGTTGGAGGGAAGTCTCACTCTTGCCCACGCCGCAACTTTGACCCAGTGTTGTCTATCCTCTGAAGGTCAGCTTCCGCGGGGGCTGCGGCGGTCTTACCGCCAACCACATCACAGAGTTGTTTTCGTTTTCAGAAATCTTTAAGGCACAACACTGGCCCACATAGAGGGCCATGACTCTGAGACTTTCAGAGTTCTATCTGTCCCCTGGGTCCTTCTCTGATGAAAATTCAACTTGAGTCATACACTGCTGCGCAGTAGCAAGTGGTGCAGCTGTGAATTGTGGGTGGGGGGCTAGGGACTGTGGCTCTGGAGGCTTGGGGAAGGGCCATGGCTCTTGGAGATGGGGCTGTCAGAGCACCTGGGGAAAAGTGGAAGAGATAAGAAGGTATCCAGGAAGGACCCCAATCAGCTCAGCTGTTCTTAGGTGGAACAGGCGGCCATGTGCTCCATGGCCAGAGTCAGAGGGAAGGGACTGTGGGTGAGGTATAAATTGCAGATTTGTTCCTTTTTGTATTTTAAAGTGGAATTTAAATGCTCAGGTTCAGGGTTAAAAATTACAAAACAGGCCTGCTATAAACCAAATTATTTTAGGGACAAATTCTACTGGCTGCTGTTGTGGAGAAGGTGGCATGTTTCACCCCTGGCAAAGTAAAATAGGAGAGTGTATTAGTCTTGTCTTTGTAACCTGACTATAAATGCCTTGACACCAGGACTGAGACTGAAGTTGAAGTGAGGGCTGTTTGAGGAAGTCTCTCACCAAAGCTGTGCATGAAAGAGCAGAAGAGAACTGCATGGTCTGAAGCTATCTCAGTTGGTACCCCTGTCCCTGAGGAAAGGAAATAGGAATGTGAGGTTTTAGTTTTGTCCATTTTTGTCATTGTCACTGCCATGGAGCTCAGTGTAGGCTGGCTGGCTAGCAGCTCAGGGTTGGAAAAGTGGCCTGTTGACAAGTGAGAGGGGACGGGATGGATGCAGGACTGGGTGTTGTGGTAATGGCAGAGTAGAAGGCTCTTGGTGAGCATGTGGCTAGAGTCAATAGCTCCAAAATGAACAGAGGCAGGACAGAGAAAGATTGTCAGGAGCTGGCAACATCACAAGGCCCTCATTGCACATAGTCCCATCAGGAATAGCTGCAGACATTCCTGTGGCCCCCAAATATACTAGTGAAGGTAACTTTTTAAAGGGGTTTTCTGGGAGAAATGGGGGGAGACCAACCAATCCTAATGTTGTAGGTCTGGAGCCTGGGAGACTGCAAACACACAAACTACACACATAGTCACAACCCTTTGTGGCCGAGGCTAATAGCCACTGTTCTTTTCCTCTTTAATGGTGGAATCTTTGGAGACCAGTCTGGAAAACATGGCAAGATCTCATCTCTAAAAAATATAAGGAAAATTAGCTGGGAGTCGTGGTACACTTCAGTATTCCCAGCTATTTAGGAGGCTGAGGCAGGAGGATCACTTGAGTCCAGGAGTACAAGGCTGCAGTGAGCTATGATGAGGCTATTGCACTCCATCTTGGGCAACAGAGCAAGACCCTGTCTCTAAAAGAAAGGAAAAAAAAGGGGCTTGGCGCCTGTAGCTCAGTGGCTAGGGGTGCCAGCTACATACACCGTAGCTGGAGGGTTTGAATCCAGCCTGGGCCTGCCAAACAAAAATGACACCTACAACCAAAAAATAGCCAGGCGTTGTGGTGGGCATCTATAGTCCCAGCTACTTGGGAGGCTGAGGCAAGAGAATCACTTAAGCTCAAGAGTTTGAGGTTGCTGTGAGCTATGACGCCATAGCACTCTACTGAGGGTGATGGTTTGAGACTCTGTCTCAAAAAAAAAAAAAAAAAAAAAAAGAAAGAAAGAAAGGGGAAAAAAGGACTCCTCGATTTGAGCTAAGCCTATAGCTTCCCACAATGCCATGTCATTTACCAGTCCCCCTTATCAGCTTGGTGTTGCTTGTGATTAGGATCTGGCCAATAGGATGGGAGTAAAATGTCATATGTAAGTGAGAGGTGCCCTTCAGGAGAGAAGAATTTCCCTTTTCACCTCTTCTCCTTCCTACTGGCTGCAGTGTGAGGCGTCATGCCACAGGTGAGCCACAAGGTAACAGGACTCCCGGTCTCTGACCATTGGAGAGCTCCCACACCAGCCCCGACTGCTGATCCCTGTACTCACTTTCTGAGAGAACGGCCACGTCTGCTGCCCCACAGCTAGAGGCAGTCAAGGAGAGATGGGGGAGGAGGTGTGTGGGGGCCTAACCACTGGTGTCCCTTTCTTCATGGGCCTTTTCTCTGCCCAGAACAGAGGAAGGCAAAAGGTTTCTTTCTGGGTCTGTGGATTAGTCACAAGCCACTAACACTAATGGGACACTTGAGACGAATACCAGGGCTCATTCATGGCCTTCTGGGTGTTAGCTCCTTTCCCTCAGTGCCCGACAATCCCATACCAACCTCTCTTTGCATAAACTTCTTATCGGCTCCATACCTGCTTTAGCCACCTGTCATATGGTGTCATGGTGTAAAAGCTGGCGTGCAGTCATGAAAGCAGACATTACTCTAGATATTTCAATCAAAGAGGGCTTTAGTCCAGGGATTACTGGAAACATTGGTTACAAATGTCGAAGAAGGGCTAGAAGACTGGGAGCAGAGTGGGATGCCAATAGGTCAGAAAGCCACTCTTGCCCTTGGGTAGAGCCCACAGCCCACGTAACTTCTGGAACCCACGTCACCCACAAAGCCACTAGCGCTGCTAAAGGTCACAGTTGCCTTCTCTAGCTGTAACAGGTGCAGAATGGCTTCTCTCTTCTCCTCTCCTCTGCTCTGTTGTCATTGATTCCACTGGTGAAGCCAGACCAGAGGCCAGGTGGTGGGGGATCTGGGGTGTGTTGTTTTCAGACTTCCGGCCCTCACAGTCCAGAAAGAAGCACGGATAGGTGAGTGTGAGGCTGAGGGCCAACAGATAAATAATTAGCGCACAGAGGAAAGTGATGTTTAGCATGTTCAAATTTCCTGGTGAGCTTTACTTTTTGTATTTTTTCTTTTTGTTTTGGAATTTTTATTTTTATGATGAAACATTTTAAATATATACAAAAGCACCAAAAAATGCTATAATGATCCTTTATGTATCTGTCATCTAATTTTAATGACAATCAATTCCTATCCAGTCTTGTTTCCTCTATACTTCTCACTCCCCCACACCAAATTATTTTGATACAGATCCCAGGCTCTATATGATTTCATCTGTAAATATTTCAGTTTTCCTAAAAGAGGAGGACTCTTAAAAAACACACAGATGCACTAGCAATACCATACCTAAAATATGGTAAGTAATTTCTTGATATTAAATACTCAAGTTAGTGTTCAAACTTCCTCAGTTGTTTCAGATTTTTTTTTTTTTTTTTTTTTTTTTTGAGACAGAGCCTCAAGCTGTCACCCTGGGTAGAGTGCCATGGCATCACAGCTCACAGCAACCTCCAACTCCTGGGCTCAAGCGATTCTTCTGCCAACGCCTCCCAAGTAGCTGGCACTACAGGCGCCCGCCACAACACCCGGCTACTTTTTGGTTGCAGCTGTCATTGTTGTTTGGTGGGCCTGGGCTGGATTCAAACCAGCCAGCGCAGGTGTATGTGGCTGGCACCTTAGCTGCTTGATCCACAGGCGCCGAGCCATGTTTCATATGTTTTTGACAACATTTTCTTACCTGAAACCCAGTAAGATCCACGTGTTCCAACTGGTAGATATGAGTCTTAGGGGCCTTTTAATCTACAGAGTCCTCCTCCATGTTTGTCCCTTGCGTTTGTTTTGATTAAAGAATCTAGCTGGTTTATCCTTTAGAGTTTTCTACAGTCTGAATTTTGCCGATTGCATTCTTGTCATGTGGCCAATAGAACCCATGTCGCCATTGCTAAAACCAAGAAAGTCCTGAGTAAACCCAAGTGGTTGGTCACTCTGTAGTTTTCTATGTCACTTATGTTTCTTATAAGTTGGTAGTTAAATCTAGAGCATTTTTCAGATTCAGGTTTAATTTTTTGGTCAGATTATTCTTTAGTTGGTAGTGTGTTATTCCAACAGAACACACTAAAATAGCTGTCTACCTCTATTTTTGTGAAATTAGCAGCTATGTAACAAGCAAAGTTCTATTCTAAAGTTCTATTTCTATCTTTCCTGTTGTAGATATTATATGTGGGGGTTTTGGTTTTGCTATTCTAGTTATGTTCTTTTTTTAATGTGGATATTTGGTGGTATTAAACAAACTACTGTGGGCCATTAACATTCATATGCTGTCCAATTTATTAATCGAGATTATTAAGAAATTCTAAGCATAAATAAGTATGTGGTGGTGTTAATAAAATGCTCATTAACCACTGTATCCTATGGGCTGGGAATGTTCTATTCAGGGCAAAATGTCCAAAGGACACAGACTGAGCAAACATGATAAAGATTTAGGGGTTGTATTAAGTTTCCTTGGGCAGCTGTAACAATCTACTGCAAACTGGGTAGCTTAAAACTACAGAAATTTACTCTCTCACAGTTCTGGAAGCCATGTTCCCTCTGAAGGGTCTGGGGAAGAATCCTCCCTGCTTCTCCCAGTTTCTGGAGGTTGCCAGCAATCCTTAGCATCTTAACTTGATCATATCTTCAAACATGCTATATTTAAACAAAGTCACATTCACAGGTCCCAGGTGGACATAGAGTTTGGGAAGCACTCTTCAATCCAGTATAGGGGTCTTAGGTTAGATAATGTATAATAGGGGGATTTCCTAGATAAAGAGAAACAAAAATGTTCCAGAAATGAGAGTCAGAAGATTGAAGCTCAGTTGTTCCAACCTCTGGCATCAGGTAAGAGGCATGTGCCCTGTGATGCCCCAAGGATCATGGCGACAGGCACGCTCCAGTCAGCTCAGGGCTTTTCCCAAGACCCAGCTGTGCCCTTGGGTGTCTCCTTTGGAATAGTTTCTACGTGCGCCTTGCACAGGCTGGGGGCTAAACCTGGTGCAGGGAGAGCCACCCTGTAGGGGCCTGTACACCTGAAAAGCTCTGTCAAAGGGAAGCTTCTCTCTCTGGACTGTGGTGTGGGTCTGGAAAAGAAGGGTATTCTGTGCTCCCTATTCTGGCCACTGAACCATATGAATGAGCTTCTTTTTATAAGCCTGAAACCCTCATGTAGGCTGAGAAGGAAACGAGTCAGAATAGGTGCCAAGAGCTATAAATGTTCCCTGTCTGGGGCCATTATTCCATCGCCTACAGGCACACACTTGGCAGCTCTACATAACTCAGGCACATTCATCAGCCCAGGTGGATGCACTGATTATTTAATGAATTGAATGCACAAAGTTCAGGGTCCTAGCTCTTGCATGGGGTGTCTGCCAAATTCTCAGTAGTCTAGAAATATCCCAAGGAACTTTCCTGACTTAGAAGTAAAGTTGTTATACATATTGACCCTGTTCTACCGACAAGCCCACCTCTCGTCAGTGTATTTTAACAACAGCCACAGCAACCCCACGCCAATTTACCATTTCTTGAGAGTGTGTTCCGTCTTTGGAACATGTGCAACTGCTTTGCAATGATTACAGGGGAAGTCTCTCAGCTCATGGAGTGTTCTTATGAGTGATTCATATGCTCTTTGCCTTTGTCATTTTTAGAGGGTTTGAGAAGCTTTTCCAAGAACTTTAATTCTACTGGAAATCACACGCTGAAGTTCTGATGTTTGAGACCCAAGGTAGCCTGGTAGGATGGAGTTAGCTGATTCTTCTCTTAGTGTCACAGCTAGCTGGGCTCTTCCACACTATCCCCGACCACTCTCAACAGTCCTCTATTCCTTCCCCACCATCATCACACCAGCTCCCCACCCACTTCACAAGTCAGCCTCCCAATTCCACGTTATCCCCAGTCATCCTCAGGCCATTGTCTGTATGAATGAAGCGAGGTCCCTTTTTCTCTTATGTGGGGTATCTTCTTTGGACTGTAATGAACAGTGTTTTTAGAGTCTGTGGGACTTTGTACCTGTCATTGGACGTGTCTTTCTATTTCTGTGTATGTCTTCATGTTCTTCTCTTGTCTCTGCTCTCATGATACTGGTCTTCTCTTTGAGTTTTTTCTTCCTCTGGTACCCAGGTCTGCCTACTCTACTTTCCCTCTATTTCTTTCTCTAACAACAGCATCAGTTAGGCCCGACTTGCAGTTAATAGAAGCTATTTAAATCAGGGAGGGAAATCAATACAGAGAATTAGATGTCTGTAAAATTGTTGCCAAAATTGGAAGATTATTTTCCAGGCCCAACTCCAAGAACAACACCAAAGAACTGGTCCAACACAGGCATGGCTACTTCTTCCACAACCTGGAAGCTGATGCCAGAATCACCTGTTAGCTGCATTAGAAAGCCATCTCTGTGCCTGTTTCTCCCCAAACGGTGCCTTTCTTCACAATCTGGGGATGAAGAAGGTGTTGCCACAATTGTGGCAAAGTGGGTGCCTTCCATGATGCTGTCTTTCTTTCTACTTAACCCAGCTTTGAACTCTAGTTCTTGGGAGTGTGCTTTTCCTGGAAGAAGGGATAGCTTGAAGTGAGGAATAGCAACAAAATATTTGGCCAGAGACAGACTTGGAAGAGACACAACTGGATGGTCAGTGGCAGAGCAACCTGAAGAAGAGGGATGTAGGCAGACCCTGAAAATGTAGGATGCTTGTATCTCTTTGAATGCTCACTTCAGAAGAAGCTCTCAATGATCAGGTGGGCAGCATGACCATTCTGCGGACACTGGTCAGCCTTCCCCCTCTTACCCACCCCAGCCACCTCAGCAATTTCTTGATGGGCCCATGTGCACAATGGCTGTAGTAGCAGAATGGAAGCTACACATGAGCTCAAAAACATGGATTTTTCCTCATTAGTCCTCATCTGTGTCCTGTTAGCCCAACAGCTGGCAACAATGGCTTGTTCTTCCTGAAATACCCTCTTCTTCTGAGCATGGATTTGCCTTTGCTGTCTCTTGGCATTCATGGACTTCTTAATAAATGTCTTCTTCACCATGACAGTATCACATCCTAGATTACTTTTAATCAAGGCAGTGATATTATGACAAAGAAGTGGGATACTGGACTGATGCTCAGAAGATTCGGTTGTCTTTCAATGCACTTATGGCCTGATGAGCAGGGAATGGCCAGCTGGAGATGCCCTCTGCGTGCCAGCCTGCTTATGCCCAGAGCATGAGCCCATTCTTACTCCCCTCTTAGGCTTATTCTCACCTCACTTCTGCTCCTTCCATTCAATCCTTTTTTTCTTCTCCCCTGTCCCTACATTCTTCTCTTTCCAGAGTACCCTATAAGCCTCTGTTCAGTGGCAAACTTGAAGGTGAACTCTTTTTTTTCTTCATTCTTCCTCCAAATGTGAACTGAAGCCTTGCTCTCTGTCTCCTGAACACATTTTTATTAGTCAAAACACCTTGCTTTGCATATTGCAGGAATCCAACTCAAACTAGCTTATGCTAAGAAGCTGTCTGTTGGTTGCTATGGTAGAAAAGCCCAGGGCCTTACTGCTTCAGGTTTGGCTAGATTTAGGTGCTCAACAAACGCACATAAGACTTGGTCTCTCTTCAATTGGGTTTTGCTTTTCTCTATTCTTTGGCAATCTCTCTCTCTCTAAGAAAGCTATTGGTGTCTCCATTACAAATCCAGGTCTCATCAGAGAAGCACTATCTCTCTCAAATAGAAACAACCAAATCAGCATCAGATGGAAAATTGGTCCTACATGGGCCATGTGTCCATCTTTGAATCAATCTGGAATAATCTGATGACCACACATGAGTCATGTGATTGTTCTTCTGTGGGGAAGTTGAATCACACAAAGTTCTCAGGGGATAGTTTCCAAAAGGAAGGAAAGCTGGGAAAAGAGTATGACAGATGTCCACTGTGATGTTGCGTTCTCCACCACTGCCTCTCATTGAAGAGGATCTTTCCTCTTCTTCCTTTAGTCTGCACCCCTGATTCTAGCTGCTCATGTTCTATTTCTTGCTGTTGAATTTGCCTATGCTTTAGCACCTGCTTTATCTACATAATCACCATCCAGTTCAATATATATAACTTGTCTGTCCCCCTAGAAACTCCTGTGTGATGCTTCTTTATCATAACCTATATGCAGAAGGCAAAACATATCAGGAAACCAGAGGCACTAACTGTAAAGGAAAAAATTAATACATATGACTACATTAACATTAAGAACTTCTGTTAATTATGATACGTCTTTAGAAATTTTTACTCAGAAAAATTCCCATAATGATTGGGGCCCATCAAAAGGACGCAGGAGCCACCCAGAAGGACCTCCCAATGGCCAAAGTGGGACAATTCAAGCAACAAAGTAAATAACAATAGCATTGACTTATAAACTAAATAATTAAATATCCATGAGCACAAACTGATATGCATATGTGGTTGAATACATAAATAAAATGGGGAGAAGGGGTAAGCCTTCCAAACAGAAGAATATCAATATATGCAAATACCACCCTCTCCAGAAATATGGGCTTGAGTGAGTATGGGCTAGACTTGGTGACTTGCTTCCAAAGAATAGAATATGGATTGGGAAAAATAGTAACATTACCATGGAGAAACCTACATGATACTACCTTAACCAAATGCTCAAAGTTGATATTGCCAATGATAAGTCATGCTGAGATCAGGGGTCCCAGATGAGAAGTGAGGAGAAGGCTCATTCCCAAACACACATACTCAGTAAAAGACACCAGACAAGCCCAAACCGAATGACATTCAACAAACACCTTATCAGTACTCTTCAAAAGTGTCAAACTAATGAAACGGAAGGACAGACTAGGAAACTCATAAACGGAAGGGAGGAGGAGACAACAGACACATGGTAATTACGTGAACTGTGGTGTCCTGGATTGGATTCTGAAACAGAAGAAAAATCATTAATGGAAAAACTGGTGAAATTTGCATAGTCTATAGTTTAGTTAATAGTGTTGCACCAATATTGAATTCTTAATTTTGACAAATGTACTATGGTAATTTAAGATGTTACCACGGGGCAAGCTGGGTGAAGGGCATATGGAATTCTCTGCATTTGCAAAGTGCTTTGCAACTTTTCTGTAAATCCAAAATTATTCCAGAATAGGACTTTTTAAAAAAATACATTTTTAAGAGAGTAAAAAGTGGAGTCACAGAATGGAAGAAGATATTTGCAATGCCTATAACCTACAAAAAATTCATATGAAGAGTATATGAAGAATCCTCACAAATCAGTAAGAAAAATGCAGACAGATCAATAGAACAATGGGGAGGGGAATAAGCACATTACAAAAGAAGAAAGCCAAATGGCCAATAGACATAGAAAATTGTTTCATTAGGGAAAGGCAAATTCCATAATGCAAATTTAAAACGAATTATTAAAAAAAAATTTGTTGTCCTCTCCTCTCCTTCTCTAGATCCTCCTCCCACTCCAGTTATGTGTAAGGCAGCACTCTTTACCTTCTTCATATATACCATTTTCTCCCTTTATTTGTTTGCCTTTCATTTTGCTTGCCTTTCTAAGTTTTCTCCCTTTTGGTGTTTTGTAATGCTCCCTTGTGCTACTTGCAGTTTTTATAGCTGTGATGATTTTATTTTATTTTTAAAAGATTTTTTTTTTTTTTTTTGCTCAGCACCCATAGCTTAGTAGTTAGGGCGCCAGCCACATGCACTGGGGCTGGTGGGTTCGGACCCAGTCAGGGCCTGCTAAACAACAATGACAACAATAACAACAACAACAAAATAGCCAGGCATTGTGGTGGGCATTTGTAGTCTCAGCTATTTGGGACGCTGAGACAAGAGGATCGCTTAAGCCCAAGAGTTTGAGGTTGCTGTGAGCTGTGATGGCATAGCACTTTACTGAGAGCAACATAGTAAGACTGTGTTTCAAAAAATAATAATAATAATTAATTTTTAACTTTTATTTATTTTTTGAGACAGAATCTTGCTTTGTCACTTGGGCTAGAGTGATATGACATCATAATAGCTCATTGCAACCTCGAGTTCCTGGGCTCAAGCAATTCTTCTGCTTCAGCCTTCTGAGTAGCTGGAGATATAGGTACATGAAAGATAGATTTTTCTGTTTTTGTTTTTGTTGTTCGTAGAGATGGGGTCTTGCTCTTGCTCAGCAGGTCTCAAACTCTTGGTCTAATAAATCCTCCTGCCTCAGCATCCCAGAGTGCCAGGATTATTGGCATGAGCCACTGCTCCTGGCCTGATTTTATTTTTGATTCTTCTCTTTCCTGGATTTTGCCAGTTTGTTTTCATATCCTTCTGTTTTCTCACCAGGTCTTTCTTGAGCTATTGTCTCATTAAGTTTAAAAAATTCATGACAAAATATTTGGATATCATTTCCATCTGTTCATTGCAATACATTTTTGACAAGTGTTTTTCATCTGCCATTTTTCTGTCATTTATATGCTATAACATTTTTTGCATAGATTTTTGCATAGACCTTAATATCATTCTTCTCGGAGGCAGGCAAAATTTTCTTAGATCAGATGTTTGCAGGAGATTTTTAAGAGTTAGGGGCTAGGGCTGAGAAAAGAAAAGAACTTTAATCTGAGGGATACGAGTCCTTTTAAGTTGTCAGGCCCAGAGAGATGGTAAAGTGAGGCAGTAATCAGGTCCTACCTCTGCTTTGAGCTGTGTGTGTATTCATCCTTGAAACTGCTTGCTGTTGCTACAGGTAGCTATAATTTAACCTAATAATGCCACACTGGACACTATAAGCCACACCTTATAGCTTAATGATGTATGACCCATCACTAATCAATGTTATTTCTGTAGATCAATGAGAATTCCTGACAAACATCTCTGTACTAGCCCACTCAGTCCCCCTTTTTTTCCTCTCTAAAAGCTCGCTCATTACTTGGCTATGAACCTTCTAAGTAGCTGTCTTCACTTTGGCTCAAGTAAACTCTTTAAATTATATTTTGTGATTGAGCCTCTTCCTTTTAGGTTGACAAGGCCATTCCAGCCTAGCAAAAATTAACCTTATAAACTGTTTTTTAAAAAAAAATATTGAATTTGTTTAACTTGTACCTTTCCCCACTCAGTGGAGGTAGGAAGGTGTGGGGCTGTTCATGATGCAAAGTCTTCCTACTCTGTTGCCAGGGGATGTGTATTACTTTTGCACTTGCAATAACAAATAGTACAAACTTAAAACAACATATATTTGGCTTAAAAGATCACAAATTTAGTTTCAGTGGCTAGGGTGCTGGCTATATACACCAGGGCTGGCGGGTTCGAACCCGGCCTAAGCCTAATAAACAACATTGACAACTACAAAAAAAAAAAAAAAAAAAAAAAAAAAAAACCTGGGCAGTGTGGCAGGCACCTGTAGTCTCAGCTACTTGGGAGGCTGAGGCAAGAGAATTGCTTGAGCCCAGGAGCTGGAGGTTGCTGTGAGCTGTGACGCCACAGCTGCTCTATCCAGGGCAACAGCTTGAGACTCTGTCTCAAAAAAAAAAAAAAGCTGGGCATTGTGGCGGGCACCTGTGGTCCCAGCTACTTGGGAGGCTAAGGCAAAAGAATCGCTTAAGCCCAAGAGTTTGAGGTTGCTGTGAGCTGTGATGCCATAGCACTCTATTGAGCGTGACATAGTGAGACTCTGTCTCAAACAACAACAACAACAACCCCCCACCCACAAATTTATTATTTTATAGTTCTGGTGGTCTGAAAGGGGTCATACCGTGTTTGCAGGGCTGTGCTCCTTCTGGTAGCTCCATGGGAGAATCCATTTCCTGTCTTTTCAGCCTCTATTACAGAGGCCACCTGCATTCCTTGGCTCATGGCGCCTTCCTCAATCTTCAAAGCCAGAAGCAGAACCACTTCCTGTCTCCCTGTGATTGATATTCCTGCCTCTCCTTGTGATGATGTGCATACCTGGCAAATCAGAATAATACAAGCATCTCAAGATGTTTAGTTAATCACAGTTTCAAAGTTTCTTTTGCCACATACAGTAGCGTATTTGTGGGTTTGGGGATTAGGTTGAGGACATCTCGGAGGGAACAGTACTCTGTCTACCACAGGTGTCACAGTTTGGATTCTCCAGAAAGCAGTTTCAGAGCTGGGGTTCGGCAATCAGGATGCTTCCTGTAGGTGCCCATGGCACCCATGCCTGTGGGAGGGAGGGAGAGGAGGGAGAATTGGGCAGAGCTAGGTGCTCAGCCCGGATGCAGACTGACAGCCTCAGCTCACCCACAGGGAGGTGCAGGGCTGGAGGGAACAAAAGAGTTGTCCTGTTTGGGGCTGAAACAATGGGCTTCTGTGCTTTGCTTCCACCAGTTGTTGGATATGGGCTGTGCCCAGAAGGGCGTGACTTGGGTGAGAAGTCCATGGAGACGGGCTGAGAGCTGTCCCCGACCAGCACTCACAGAGCCTGCAACAGGGCCTTCCGGCAAGGGGGTGTGGGTGGGGGATCTCTGCATTCCCCCGCCCCCTGGCACAGACTGCTTCTAATTGCTACACCTGAGGACTTGTAAGTTTTCAGCTCCTTTGTGATGTTTAGCAGTTGGGCATTAAAATGCACTTAGTATTTCTGTAGCTTAACTTGTACTTGTGGGAAACAGCCTGACTGTTGCTGTGTGGTGAAGCAAGCGGCTCAGGGTGTGCATGGGCTGGGCCTGGGGTGTATGCTGTAATATTTCCCCCAGAAGCCCGATGGCTATTGAACCAGGGGTGCAAGAACACTCTTCTGGCTCTCTCTTGGATGGTGGGATTGGGGAGTGGACAGGAGTGGGGTATGAAGAAAAGCTTCGAACATATAAAGAAGCTATTTTGGGTTGAGTTCTCTAGATTGGGTTGAAAGAAAGAAAAAGAAGCCCCAGCAAACAGAATCAGCTCAGGATGAGACTCTTGGAAAAAAGGAAGTTTGCTTTGGGGTTAGATTTGGGTTCAAACATGAGCTCCAACAAGTGCTCCCCTGTCATTGTTGCCTTTGGTCAAAGTTGCTAGTAATTGGCTCTTAGAGGGAGGGACATTCTGAAGGCTGCCTGTTGGCTTTAGTTGTGGCGCCCTTAGCTGTGCAGAAGCTTTTTAGCTCCATCATGTCCCATTTATTTATTTTTGGTGTTGCTGCAATTGCCAAGGGAGTCTTCGTCATAAAATTTTTTCCCAGTCTGATTTTGTCCAGTGTTTTCCCCATACTTTCTTCTAGGATTTTTATTGTTTTTATCTTAAATTTAAATCTTTTATCCAGCGGGAGTCAATTTTTGTCAGTGCTGAGAGGTGGGGGTCCAATTTCAGTCTTCTACGTGTGGCTAACCAGTTCTCCCAGCACCATTTATTAAATAGGGATCCTTTTCCTCAATATGTGCTTTCATTTGGTTTATCAAAGATTAGATGGCGATATGTGGCTGGGTTCATCTCTAGGTTCTTTGTTCTATTCCATAGATCTCTAGCTCTAGTTCTGTACCATCCTGTTTTGATTTCTTAAAGCTGCATTGGTTATTCAAATGTTTTTCTGATTCCATATGAAACAAAGTGCTGTTTTTTCAAGTTTTTCAAAGTATGATGTTTGTGTTTTTTTTTTTTTTTTTGGAGGCAGAGTCTCACTCTGTTGCTCTGAGTAGAGTGCGGTGGTGTCAATAGTTCACAGCAACCTCAAACTTTTGAGCTCATGAGATCCTCTTGCCTCAGCCTCCCAAGTAGCTGGGATGTTGGTACTTTGATGGGGGAATGCATTAAATCAATAGGGGCTTTGGGTAGCATGGACATTTTAACAATGTTGAGCATGCTATATTCTTCCATTTGTTAACGTCTTCTGCTACTTCTATTCTCAGGGTTTCATGGTTTTCTTTATACAGATCCTTCACATCCTTTGATAGATATATTCCTAAGTATTTCATTTTCTTTGAAGCTATTGTGAAGGGTACTATATCCTTGATCTGATTCTCAGCTTGACTGTTATTGGCATATATGAAAGCTAGCTACTGATTTGTGGACATTGATTTTGTTTCCTGAGACATTACTGTATTTCTCAATCACTTCTAAGAGCTTTGTGGTTGTGACTCTGGGGTTTTCCGGGTATAAGATCATATTATCCACAAAGTGTGAGAGTTTAACCTCCTCTGTCTCCATTTGAATACCCCTGATCTCCTATTGCCTGATTGCGTTGGCTAGGACTTCCAGCACTATGTTGAATAGCAGTGGCGATAGTGGGCATCCTTGTCTGGTGCCCCCTGAAGTGCTTTCAGTTTTATTCCATTCACTATGATATTGGCTGTGAGTTTGTTGTAGATGGCCTCTGTCAGTTTAAGAAATGTCCCAACTATGCCTGTTTTCTTAAGTGTTATTGTTGGAAAAGGATGCTGTATTTTGTTGAATGCTTTTTCTGTATCAATCTAGAGTAGGCGTCCTCAAACTTTTTAAACAGGGGGTCAATTCACTGTCCTTCAGACCGTTGGAGGGCCGGACTATAGTTTAAAAAAAAACTATGAACAAATTCCTATGCACACTGCACATATCTTTATTTTGAAGTAAAAAACCAAAATGGGAACAAATACAATTATACCATCTCATGTGGCCCGCAGGCCGCAGTTTGAGGACCCCTGACTAGACCATCATATAATCTTTGTTTATGTGGTGATTTACATATATGGGTTTATATATGTTGAACCAACCTTGAATCCCTGGGATAAAACCCACATTATCATGATGTATCTTTTTTTGATGTATAGGTATATTTTGTTTGCTAGGATCTCACTAAATATTTTTGTGTTGATATTCATTAATGATATTGGTCTGTAGTTTTCCTTTTTCATTAGATCCATTCCTGGTTTTAGAATCAGACTGATAATGTGTTGGGGGAGGACTCCTTCTTTCTCTATGTTTTGGAATAGTTTATGCAATATAGGTACTAGTTCCTCTTTGAAGGTTTGGGGGAATTCTGGTGTGAAACCATTTGGTCCAGGCTTCTTAAACAAAAACAGATGCTAGGAGACAGGACCAGCCCCCCTTTCCCTGTGGCCAGTTAAGGATCAAGATGCTTATGGTGAGGGGAGAAAATAGCCTCTGTGAACTTGGTTGCCTGGTTGGTCGGGAGTTCCTTCGCCTTTCCGCTGCCTGGGACAGCTGCCTGGCTAGCGCCTCACTTGGCTGAGAGCTGGGAGGCTGGCCTTTGCAGGGGGCAGTCTCAGGTGACCAAAGAGAGAGGGAGGGATGTGGAGACAGGTGGTGGCGACAAAGTTTGTCCATGTTTCTGTCAGGCGAGATGGAGACCCAGGTGGTAGAAATCCCTAGATACAGGAAACCTGGGGTTTTGTGGCTCTGTCCCATGGGGTGAGAGAAATTCTGTGCTTGCTGCTCTGGGTGGAGAGTCCCCAGGAGGCCCCCTTTCCCCTTTGTTGGGTACCGGGCTCTCTCTGTAGCTATTCTCTGTCCTCTCCCTTCCTCTTTCACGTCTTCATTTGCCTCTGTAGGGATGTTGAGCTCCTTGATTTATTTTCCTTTTGTTCACCCCCCAAACCAGTCCC
Source organism: Loris lydekkerianus (assembly GCA_963574355.1). Taxonomy (NCBI): domain Eukaryota; kingdom Metazoa; phylum Chordata; class Mammalia; order Primates; family Lorisidae; genus Loris; species Loris lydekkerianus. The sequence goes on along the minus strand of CAUYPK010092265.1, from coordinate 44,206 downwards.
AAAATCAGTCTGATTTTTCCCCACTGGACTGGAGCCTCTGTCTCTAGTCGGCCATCTTGCTGCCCTCTGGTCTTTTTGTTAATATTATGGAATTGGCCCCTTGACTGATCGAAGCTGTACGTTATGGCTTATGGTGGGTCAGTGTGGGGTGGTGAGCTGTCAGTTGTTTATTTGGAGGCTAGTGTTTGCTTAGTTGCAGAGAAAAAGAAAAACTTTGTGTCCCAATTGTAGGGGCATGTAATTTAACTCTTATCTGGAAGGACCTTAGACCTTGTTTATAACATGGCGACATTTTATCTTTGCATTTTCCTTTGAATGAGCATCTCATACCAATTCCTTTAGCCTGTCCCACTGTTGCTTCAGCTGTGACATGAGGAAGGGGTTTTGCACACTTTCCACTCAGGCCAGGATTGGGGGAGGACTGGGGCTCATCTAGAGACCAGATGTGTGCTGGTGAGGCTGGATGCAGGGAAGACATTTCTAAAGATTTCTAAATTTCTCAGAAGAAAGAAACCCCCCAAAAGGGTAGAGAATTTTTAACTCTGTGAGTTAAATGAATGAATAAATTTGAGTAAGCTGTGAATGAATGAATGAGCTAGCTGTGAATATAAACTCCTTACTCTTCGAGTATCTCTTTGTATCCATAAAAAACAAAAATTTCCTCCCATCTCAGATGAATGAACCTCCAGCCAAGAATGGGATATGCTCTACTTTATTGTACAACATCAGCTATTAGGCCAAATCTCTCTTCTGGAGTTCTACCCACTGGTCCTACTTGTTCTTTCATCAGCCCCATAAGTGGAGCCCCTGACCATGGTTGGATGTGTGGGGCAAATCCTCCCCCTACCCCGTGCCATCAGCCTTTTCTTCTCTAGGCAGAACAGTTCTTATTTCTTCATCTACTCCTTGAAGGATGTAATTTCAAGATGCTGATGAGTGACAGCATGACAGCCCTCACTAGTGGTCTGACATTGCTGGCTTCGTTAGTCTGCAGAGCTTAACCTTTGGTGACCCCTGTGGGGAGGATATAAGGGCCCCCCAAGAAAGCCCGGTCACTAGAATCAGCACAAACGGAAGGAGACAGGGCGCCTTCTGGGCCAAACACAAACTCGAGCAAAGACATTAACAAAGCAGAAGAGGGGACACAGAAAGCGGGAAGGGGATGGACGCGGCACAAAGTAGAAAGACTAAGATATAGAAGCTGACAGTGCCTGTCCAGCGCGGTCACCGGGACACTGAATCTGAGTGATGTGAGCATCTAGGCCACCAGAGTGCAGATCTCTTGGGCAGGAGAGTCAGCAGGTCCTGTTGTAGCTCGGGGGAAGTGGCCTCCAATGTTAGGAACTCCCTGGGGTCTGATTCTCAGTGTTCATCAAGCAGTGTTTGGTTTAATAATTTTACGTCCCAGTTCCTTGATACCAGGAAGGAAAATGTTCTCGTGGGAAACATAATCCCAGGGACCAGAATGGGAGTGAATACATTGGGCTTTGGCTCATGTATCAATCTATTATAAGTTGGGAAGTATCAACCATTTTCTGCCAGAATAATTGCACGTGGGTGTCGTGTACCGCTGGCAGTTGCCACCTCTATTTTCCATTATTTTTCATTAATAGAGGCCATGGTGCCAACTAAAGATGCTCACTTCCCCAGTCTCTCTTGCAGCTGAGGGTAGCCATGTGCCACAGTTCCTGCCAATGCATTGTAGGTGGAAGTCTCTGGGGAGTGTGTCCTTTTTCAGGATAACAAAGGTAAAGCCTTGCTAGAAAAAGTGTTTTTCTTTTCTACTTTCTTTCTACCTAGAACATGGATATGAGACCTCAAAGTACAGTGGCCATTTTGTGACAGTGAGGCCAAATTTACACCCAAAGGTATCAGAGAAAGAAGATAGAAGGGGTCTGGCTCCTTGGTGCATCCGTGAGCAGTTGCCCCAGCTCTGATTGCCTTCCTTTGGACAATGTAGAAAATAAGCCCCTATCTGCTGAAGGCGGAGTTGGTAGTGCTTTCGGGTCTTTGTAACAGTGGGTATTCTTTATTGAGGTAGGTACAAAGTGAAGTTATGAGCTAGCAAAGCTGAGAACAAGACCCCAGGATGTAGTTAATCTACACGGCAATGCATCCATGAGGCTTTTTGGTGGACGTCCCCTGGGACACCTCTCAGCATTTTCTGATCATAAATATAACTCATTTACTTTGTGAAATTCAGATTAACAGTATATTTTAAAGAGTAAAGAAAAAAAATCACACTAAAGCCCACCATTGAGAGATAACCACTGTCTACACAGTAGTGAATCTCCTCAGAGATATCTGTGGGTCTATATACATAATACCTTTTTTTTACATAAATGGAATTGCATCTTGAAACTTTCTATTTACTTGATGACTTTTTTTTGGCGGGGGGAGGAGGGATCTTGCTCTGCTGCCCAGGCTAGAGTGCAACGGCATCATCATAGCTCACAGCGATCTCAAACTCCTGGCTTTGAGTGATCATCCTGCCTCAGCCTCCCAGCTAGCTGAGATTATAGGCATCCACCACCACACCTGTATAATTCACTTGACAATTTCTTGTGAAAAATCTTTCCAGTGACTTTTTGTTAAAAAAAATCCATTCTGACTATTATGATTTAACATATGTCTACATTATTAATTTTAGCATTTTAACATTTAAACACTATTATTTAATCTATTATATGCTATGATTTAGTATCAGATTTTGACGTTATGTGTAGGGATGCTGTGCAAGGTCTTGGGTGAAGGTCTCTGAGAACTTTCTGATGATGCCCTAAAGGCCAATCCCTGGAAGTGGACATGCTGGCTCAGGGGGAGGGGATGTCCTGCTTCCCACTGTGTGGTCCCTGCCTCCCCCCCACCCCCCATGTTGGGAACTTTGGCTCTGCTGACTTGTCCTTCCACACGTCTAAGCTGTCTGGTTTCACATGGACCTGGATACAGCTCAGCAGCACTTTATTCAACATATCCCATTCTCAGGGGCGGTTTCCTTCTTCCTACACCTAAATTAGGCTCAGTGTGGGCTCTGTTTATAAGGCAGTCTGCAAAAGGTGCAGCTTTCTAAGAGAAAAGATAGAATGAACTTTCTTAACAAAATGTTTCTAGTTTCTGGTAGAGAGCACATCAGGCTTTACTCAGACCTCACCCTTAGCACATGCTTTCTTTAGCAGCTAACTTGTTCTGTTCTTTATCTTGAATGCCACATTCTCCTCCCCATCCTAGGGGGCAGGGGAGATGGACAAAAAGAGGTTCATCGATGGGGGCTCTGTGGAGGAAACCAGTCACTGCCTTTCTCCACCAAGGTGAGCTGCACCCTCTTTCTGTCCAAGTTGATTGACAGTGATGACCATGGATGCCGATGTCCTTGTCCTCATTAGGGAATTGCAAAGCTGGCTTCTTCTATTCTCTATCAGAGATATTGCAAAGTAGCTGGCACGCAAAGTTTCCTAATGAAACAATTTAAAACCTAAGACAAAAGAACATTCTGTGCCCTGTTCTGTTCACTTGTTATAAATTACTTTAAGTATCTTGTGGGACTAGGACATCCTGGGCCTTGGGGTACCAATCTCTTAGTGATGGTTTTCAAAATCCATAAATTCACAAGTGGAGAAAGCATTATAATTAGCAAATGGCCAAGGGCCATCCCCCAAACTGCCACTTCTGCAGGATGGTCCAAACGTTCCTGGCATCCCGACCCTTTCTTCCCTTCTTCCTGGATAAGAGGGTGGGGAGAACAGATTCTAAATCTTCCCATGTCCTCTGGTATGTGACACTTTGTCCTTGTGGAAATATTAATTACTGCATTTCTCTGAGTAATGAAGATGCTCCCTCCATGAGTCCCTGACTGGGGAGCAGCCTGCCTTGGCCTCCCCTCCTGGTTCTCACTGGAGTTTCCAGCAACAAATCTACAATGGGACATGCTCCCACCCCATGTGCTCTTTCATCTACAATCCGCTGAGCTTCAGTCATGTCCTGAAAATACACCCCTTGCAGCCTTTGTTGACCTATAATTTATCAGCTTAGTGTCTTTTTCATTTGTGCTCATTTGACTTTTTTTTTTTTTTTTTGGTTGTAGTTGTCATTGTTGCTTGGCAGGCCTGGACTGGATTTGAACCCGCCAGCTCTGGTGTATGGCTGGCACCCTAGCCACTGAGCTACAGGCACCAAGCCACCTGTTTAGTTTTTTTTTTTTTTTGGAGACAGAGCCTCAAGCTGTCACCCTGGGTAGAGTGCCATGGCATCACGGCTCACAGCAACCTGCAACTCCTGAGCTCAAATGATTCTCCTGCTTTCGCCTCCCAAGTAGCTGGGACTATAGGCACCCGCCACAACACCCGGCTATTTTTTGGTGGCAGCCGTCATTTTTGTTTGGTGGGCCTGGGCTGGATTCAAACCTGCCAGCTTCGGTGTATGTGGCTGTCGCTTTAGCCGCTTGACCATTTGACTTTTTCAGCTGCCCCGTCCCCACCTCCAAGTGTGCACTCAACACCCACTCTGACGACTTCTCCCTGTCTCCTCTCTGCACCTGCTGCACTTTCTAGTTTTCTCCTGTAGGGCACTGATATTCCCTCAAACTTTAATCTGTGTCTTCAGCTCTTTTTCAAGACAGAATCTTGCTGCATTGCCCTGGTAGGGTGCCATGGTGTTGTCATGACTCAGGGCAACCTCAATTAAACTCCTGGGCTCAAGTGAGCCTCCTGCCTCAGCCACCAGGTGTGCATCATTATACCCGGGTCAATTTTCTATTTTTAGTAGAGACGGGGTCTCACTGTTGCCTAGGCTGGTTCCAAACTTCTAAACTCAAGGAATCTACCAGGATTACAGGGTAAGCACCATGCCTGGCCTTGAGCTCTTTTCTGTCTGTATCTCATGTGCAGGTCTCAGTCATTTGCTTGCATGTCTATGTGTTGGATTCTCCCATGGGTGGGGGGGCCCATAAAGCTTTTGCTCATTCTCTTCCAGCTGTACTGCCTCCTTGCTGTTCCCACAACAAGCCACGCATTCTCTCACCACAGGGCCTTTGCACTGCAGGACACTCTTCCTCCAGATAGTCACGTGGTTCTTCCCTCTTCCCTGCTGGTGTCTGCTCAAGGAGCGTCTTGTCAAAGGCTTCCTGATCCACCTATATAAAGTAACAATCCTGACTTCTGACCTTTCCAATGTTCCTCCATAGCCCGTACAACCACTTGACCTCTCTCTCACACAAATATATATGTTTATATATAAAGTATCTGTTTCTATATATAAAGAAAGAAAAATGTGGCGTGATCTCACTTATATGTTGAATCCAGAAAAGTCAAAGTTTATATGTACATTTATGTAAGTATATGCAAAAAAAAAAAAATATATATATATATATATGTATATATATGTGCTTATTTCTTTATTGTTTAACTCTGCAAACTAAGATAGAAGCTCCAGGTGAACAAGGATTTTGTCTCCCTAATAAGCAGGCAGCAGATATTTGTTAAATAAATAAATTACCAAGAACACTTGGTTGGAGCAAATCTATTGATCAAAGTTATTAGTTGCAGAATCCCCTCTACTCAGTTTAAGGAGAAAGGGATTTATTCAGGGTATTAAGAAGGTCACAGAATCATGGAGCTTGGAAGAAATAGCCCCCAAGGACAGAGAAGCTTCACTTTCCTCTTGCACCTTGGTAGGGTGGTTAGTGGAACCTAACTCCCCCCCCCCCAATACCTAACAATAAGCAAGGCTTGGAAGTGCAGGTCCCCCTGATCCTTCATGCTAGGAAGGCCATGTTTACAGTGAAGAAGAGTTCAAAGGATTTGGGGGATGCCATGAATGACAGATTTCTATTGTAAATATTGTCCTAGGCTGATGGGATTAAAGATTTATGTCACTGTAATTTTAATTTCTCTCGAGCAACTCTGCAGCTATTTGTGTGGCCATTTGGGCTGCTGCTTCTGAGACTTGCCTCTTTCTCCCCCTTGCCTGTTTTTCCGTCCACTTTCCATCCTTGCATGTTCTGGCAGTGCCCGGTCAGGTTGAGATGTTGCAAATGCCTTTTCCCAATCAGGCATCTGTACTGAGTAGAGGGGATTCTGCAACAAAGAAGTTTCATCAACAGATTTGCTCCAACCAAGTATTCATGAGAATTCATTTATTCAACAAATATCTGCTGCCTGCTTATTAGGGAGACAAAATCTTTGTTCACCTGGAGCTTCTATCTTAGTTTGTGGAGTTAGGCAATAAAGAAATAAACATACATGCCAGTTTTCCCCCTTAATGGTCATAATAAGTTATCTTTTTACTTAGAACAGATCCTCAGGAGTGCTGAATTGTATTCATCAGATTTTTAAAAAGTAAAATTTATTGTGTATATTTAAGATATAGAATATGATGTTATGAGATACATATAGATAATAAAATAGTTGCTATAGTGAAGCAAATTAACACATCCAACATTTCACAGTTACCTAATTTTTTTTTTTTTTTTTTTTTGTGGCAAGAGCAACTATAATCTAGTCATTCAGCAAAAATTACCAAATGCACCACATGGTTATTAACTGCAGCTCTCACACTGCACCTTAGATGGCTAGATTTGTTCAGCCTAAATATCAGTTCCTTGCCAATGTCAAGGAACTTTTCCCCAATGTTTTCTTCTAGGTGCTTTATATCCTTTAATCTGTATCTCCCCATTTTCTCCCCCACCCCACTGTTTAGTCTCTATTTCTGTATATTGGACTTTTAAAAAAATATTTTATGCATAAGTGAGATCGTGCAATGCTTTTCTTTCTGTTTCTGTCTCATTTAATATAAGGTCTTCTAGGTCTGGCAAACGACAAAATCTCCTCTATTTTAAAGGGGAAATAATATTCCATTGTGTACATACATCACAGTTTCCTTATTTATTTGTTCACTGACAGATATTTAAGTTGTTTTTGTATCTTGTCTACTGTGAGTAGCTATAATGCAGGTAGGTGGCAGATATCTTTATGAGATGATAATTTTATTTCCTTTGGGTATATGCCCAGTAGTGATAATTCTTTTATTATTATTTTGTTTTGTTTTGAGGCAGTGTTTTGCTCTGTTACCCAGGCTGGGGTGCAGTGGCGTCATCATAGCTCACTGTAACCTCCAACTCCTGGGCTCAGGTAATCCTCTTGCCTCAGCCTCTCAAGTAGCTGGGACTGCAGGTGCCTGTCACCAGGCCTGGCTAATTTTTTTTATTTTTTGTATATATGGGGTTTTACAATTGCCCAGGCTGGTCTTGAACTCTTGGTCTCAAGTGATTCTCCCACCTTGGCCTCCCTTGGATGTGTAAGCCTGGCCAATAATTCTATTTTTACTATTTAGAGGAACCACTGTAGTGTTTATCATATGGCTGCACCAACCTATATTCCCACCAACAACATACAAGCGTTCCCTCTTCTCTGCACCCTCACCAACATGTGTTGGTTCTGTTTTTTGGTGACAGCCATTCTAATGGGAGTGAGGTGATACACGTATCTCATAGTGTTTTTGATTGGCGTTTCCTCACTTTTTCATATACTTGTTGGCTGCTTTGTGTTCTTTGTAGAAATGTCTATTCAGGTCCTTTGCCCATTTTTAAAATTGGGTTATTTGTTGTTTTTGCTATTGAGTTGTATGAGTTCTTCATAAATTCTGGATATTAACCCCTTACTAAATACATGGCTTGCAAACATCCTTTCCCAGACTGTAGGTCACCTTTTCATTTTGTGGATTGTTTTTAATTTTTATTTTTTGATTATTTTTCATTTTGTGAATTGTTTCCTTTGCTATGCAGAAGCTTTTCAGTTTCACGTAGTCTCATTTATTTATTTTTTTCTTTTGTAGCCTGAGTTTTTGGTGTGATAATAAGACAATCATTGCCAATGTCAAGGAACTTTTCCCCAATGTTTTCTTCTAGGTGCTTTATGGCCTCAAGTTTTACATTTAGGTCTTTTATACATTTTGAGTTGATTTTTGTGTATGATGTAAGATAAGCATCTATTTTCATTTTTTTTAAATGTGGAAATCCAATTTTGAATAGAATTTTTTTGTTTTAATATAGTGGAAAAATTAATTTTTATCTTAGAGTTTGTGATTTTTAGGTCTTATTTATAACGTTTGTATCCTTGTTATTACTCTTGGCTATGCCTTTCCCATCTACTTCTTTCATGCACCTGGAGCCCACCTTTGCCGTGTATGTGGTGATATAGGGTCTGGTAGGAATGCAATACCTCCTCTTCTCATATAAAGAGCTAGTTTCCCCCCACATCACTTACTGAAGAAGTTCTTCTTTCTACACTGACTTTGGTGCCTTCTCTCTCCGACTGAGACCTTGTCTTGGCATCGTCTATAGCCATGATTTCTAATTTGGTCTATGTTCTGGCCCCTTACCTTTTCATTACTGTGGGTTTGGAGTATGTCTTCATTCTGGTAAGATAATTCTTCTTTGCTCTTTTTAAAAATTGCCTTAATTTGGAAACTTTTATTCTTTTTTATAAGTTTTCTTTTTTTTTTTTTTGAGACAGAGTCTCACACTGTCACCCTGGGTAGAGTGCTATGGCATCACAGCTCACAGCAACCTGAAACTCTTGGACTTAAGTGATTCTCTTGCTTCAGCCTCTCAAGTAGCTGAGACTATAGGTGCTGCCACAATGCCTGGCCATTTTTTAATTGCAAGTGTCATTGCTGCTTAGCAGACCTGGGCCGGGTTCAAACCTGCCACCCTAGTATGAAGCTGGCGCCCTGCTGACTGAGCTATGGGTGCCACCCTTTTATATAAGTTTTAGGATAAATTTATTGAATTCTTTAAAAAGGACAGTTGGAATTTGATTAAAATGGCACTTATGGTAACAGTTGGACAGAACTGTTTATTTTATTTTATTTTTTTTATTCTGAGACGGAGACTCGCTCTCTCACAGAGCGAGTACCATGGCTTCTACTTAGCTTCCAGCAACCTCAAACTTCTGGGCTCAAGTGATCTTCCTACCTCAGTCTCCTGAGTAGCTGAGACTACAAGTACCTGCACGATGCTCAGCTAATTTTTCTATTTTTATTTTTTATTTTTATTTTTTTTTTGAGACAGAGCCTCAAGCTATTACCCTGGGTAGAGTGCTGTGGCATCACAGCTCACAGCAACCTCCAAATCCTGGGCTTACATGATTCTCTTGCCTCAGCCTCCCAAGTAGCTGGGACTACAAGTGCCTGCCACACGCCCAGCTATTTTTTGGTTGCAGTTGTCATTGTTGTTTGGCAGGCCCAGGCTGGATTCGAACCCTCCAGCTCTGGTGTATGTGGCTGGCACCTTAGCCACTTGAGCTACAGGTGCCGAGCCTAATTTTTCTATTTTTAGTAGAGAAGGGATCTTTCTCTTATTCAGGCTGGTCTTGAACTCCTGAGCTCAAGTGGTCCTCCCACCGTGGCCTCCTGGAGTGTTAGGATTACAGGCAGAATTGATTGTTTATAGTATATTGTCCTGTCCAGCAGCATGGAATATTCCACTTATTTAGATCTTCTTTTAACTCCTTTAATAGAGGGTAAAAACTTCCTCCATGAAGGAGAAATGTATGTTTTGCTATTTTTTTCAGGCATTTAATAATTTTGTTGTGGTTATGAGTAATATCCTATTTTCACCTACATATTATAGGTACCTACTGTGGTGTAGAGAAAGTGCTACTGATTTTTGTAAGTTGATTTACATCTCGCAGCAACTCTCTTATTGGTCCTAATAATTAGTTCAAATTTCTATGTAGATTATTATATTGTTCACAAATAATAACATTTTAATCTTTTTCCTTCAAATTCCTACACTTCTCATTTCTTTTTCTTATTTAATAATATTGCCCATGACCTCTGGTTTTTTGTTACATAATAGCAATGCTAATAATCATTCTTATATTATTGCCAGTTTTAATGGGAGCGTTTCTAAAGTTTGTCCATTAGGTGTGATGTTTGCTAAGGTGTTTGGTATACAGTCTATAAAATTTAAGGCAGTTTCACTGAAATTCTAGTTTTCTGAATTACTGTGTGGGTCTCTGTGTCATGAAGGGCTGCCCACCCCTTGTGGTTCCAACTTAGCTGTCGGCACCACACTGCAACCCCATGACTTAGAGGCTGGTGTTTTTACAAAGATATCACTATTCCTGGGACATGTCCTCCATCTCTGTCCTGGAGGGACATGCCTTAGCCCTTCCTATTACACACAGACACCCCCTGGCACACCTGAGGCATGCCATGTATAGAGTGGAGGGTGGCATGGAGAGAAAGGACCCTGGCTATAAATCAGGGTGACCTGCATTCTAAACTAGGACCTGCCCCTTATTATAATGGCTGTGTGACAGTTATTTAACTTCTCTAAACTTTAATTTCCTCATTTGTAAAATGAGGACTATAATAGTTCCCGGGGAAGCCACATGGTAGGTTGTTAAATTAAATTAGCCCAAAAAAGCATTTGGCAGAGCAGCCACTGTCAGCGCTATATTAGTGAGCCATAAAAGGAATGTCATTAGCACGTTAAGAGTAGTGTAAATGCTCTTGGTAAGAAGTGAAAGCTCTATACAGACTAAAGCAATGTTTGTTTCAAAATGTTTTAAAATTTGCAAAAGTAGAAGATTGAAGAGAAATATATTGAGATGGGGATTAAGGTGATTTTTAATCACCTCCTCTATATTTATTCTTCTGTTTTCAAATTTTTCTGCACTAAGTGCATGAGTACTTTAATCTTTGAAACATGTTCTCTGGAAACAGAAAGCTCAGTGTGACTCAGCAGTGACAAGGCTGCTGAGGGAGCAGCAGCTTTGGCAGCTTCAGGAGAAGTGGAGCTCCCGGTGGGGGCAGCTCCCTGCCACTTTCTGGCCAGACCCGGCTAGATCAGCACTGTGATTTGCTCTGGGCACAGGTAACCAGGGGCCCCTGAATGCCACAGCGGAACAAATGGGGCGAGTATGCAAAGCCCACAAAATCTGGAGGAAAACAGGGCTGAGAAAGCAGGGAGGAGGTGACAAGGAATTGGGAGAAACTGAGACAGATGTATAGAGGGAGGAGGGAGTGAAGGAGAGGGAGAAAAGGGGAGCGAGAGAAAGGAGGGGAGAGGAAGGAATACCCCTACTCCCTGGAAGAGGCGTCCCTCCGGGGAATTTGCCAACTGGCCTGGGACCTGCAGTGCCCTCAGAGGCCACAGCTCCCGCTCTGCAGGTGGAGAAAGCTCCCTGCCCAGAGGATGATGAAATCAAGCAGCTCAGTGTGACCTCAGGAGTCCCAGCGGAATCCATGCCCTTCTCTTTAACGTCCTGTCAAAGCTCCTTTTCCTTAATTTGTTCAGATTGGGTTTTTAATCACTTGCAACCCAAAGGGTCCTATGCAACATGAATTGACAGTCATCAGTGGTAAAGAGGGGCTAAAAACAAGGGGCTCTATGACAGCGGTTCCAACCTGTGTGCGACCCTTTTGGGGGTCAAAGGACCCTTTCACCTGGGTCACCTAGATCATCCTGCATATCAGATATTTACGATTCATAACAATAGCAAAATTACAGTTATGAAGTAGCAATAAAAATAATTTTATGCTTGGGGGTCACAACAACATGAGGAACTGTATTAAAGGGTCATGGCATTAGGAAGGTTGAGAACCACTGCTCTAGGATGTTATAAAGTTGGGGCCCCTTAGAGGAGCAGGACCCTGCTGGTGACAGTTGGTGACAGTGCACAGGGGCTGTCTGTCTGCTCTCCCCCTCTTGCTGTCTTTCTGTGTATCTTTCTCTCTCTCTGTCTCTCTCTCCTGAGTCCCTGTCTCTGTCTATGTATCTTTCTCTCTCTCTGTCTTTCCCTGTTCCCCAGCTTCTCAGCCTCACTATCAGACATCAGATCCTCTCTCCAGGGCCCTCTGCTGTGGGACTCCCTCCCTGCTGACTCACTTATGCTCTGCTCCGGGGCCCCTCCCAGCCTGTGTCTACCCGTGCCCCTTCCTGTTTCCTGCCATTCAGGGGTCAAGCCTGCTGCCCTTGACTCCTGGCTCCTCCCTCTCTGCTACTCCCCCCCAGTCCTGCTCTCTGCCTGGGTCCCTGTTCCCGTGGTGGCATCATATCTTTGCCCAAGCTCAAAGCTGCTTCCTTCCTTCTTTACATCCTGGATTCTCTGAGCCCTGGGTTTTCACCTCCTGGCCCATTCTCGGGTGTGCTTCTTCCTCCTGCCTCCCCCAATGGCCCTGGTGTAGTTTCCCATTGTCTCTCACAGTAATATTTCCTTCCAGACTTCTAAATGGTGTCTTCGCCTCCAGTGTTCTTGTTTCCCCCAGCCCACCCTCCTGCTGTCACCATGGCCAGTCACCACTACATAGCACCCCTGCAGAGAGCCCTGCCAAGGGCCCCACCAGCCCTGGGGTAAACCCCAGCCCAGCCAGGCCCCTCCCCGCCTGCTTGCCGCTCTTGCTGCTCCAGGTACCCTGGACCACTGCAGCTTCCACTATTACTGCATGCCCTTTCTCAGCTCTGTGCCTTTGACCAAGCTGTCACTCTCTGTCAGAGTCCCACCCTCCAGCCCTGCCTGGCCCACTCTGACATCACTGCTCTGAGGCTGGGGCAGGGACATTATCACACAGAGGAGGGGGTGTATGGACTTTAGAGGAGTGTCTCTAAACTTGGGACTCCTCCATCCCACCTGAGAGTACAGAGGCAGGGGGGGACCCCTCTACCCAGAAAGAAAGTGCCTTTCCATCAGTGAGCCCGACACACCAAGGTGGACCAGAAGTCCACTGTTTATTGAGTGCCTGCTCTGTTTCAGGTCTCAGGGTTGCAAAGATGAGCCAGGGCTTCCAAACCAGGGCAGGCGGGCGAGCAAACAGTGAGAATGCAGGGTGGCCAGCAGTGGGATCAGGCAGGTAAGCACAGGGTGCTGGCAACATGCAAAAGAAGATCATGAGTGTCCACAAGATGCTTGTTGTCCCAGAGCCTAAATTCTGATTATGGAGACAATATAGACTGAAAATAATGTAAGGTAAACCCAGATGGTAAAAATGTGGGAAGTAAACAGTACTGTGCTAAGGGGCCTAAGCAGACAATCCCACTCAGGAAGTGACATTTACACTCCTGGGATGATATCAGCTATGCCAAAGGCCAGGAGAGGCAGACTCAGAAGCATTAGGAAACACAAAGATTCCAAGGTGAAAACCTGAAAATTGGACATAATAATACCTGCCTGCATGAGTCAGCTCTTGCTCTTAACAGTGCTGCCTAACAAACAGCCCTCACATTCGGTGTTTTGCAAAAATACCAGTGTGTATTCTCACACTTGCGGGTCCCAGATGACTGCAGTTTGGCTGTTCCGGGTGGGTGTGGCTGCATGGTTCTTCTCTAGACTGTGGGTAGCCTGGATGTGAACTGAACTCAGTTATGTTCCACTGGTTTTGTTCAGGGAGCACTGGCTGAAGGTTCTCTGGAGGCAGCTGTTCTTACCCTGGACTTCTAGATTGCAAACCAAGCAGGTGCATTGAATGCTTCTGCCTGTGTTCTGTCCTTGAACAGTCCATTAGCCTAAACATGTCCCATGGTCAAGTCCAACATCAATGGAGTAGGGAAGTGTCTCCTGGAGGAGTGTGAATATTTGCTGACAATTACCCAAATTATCACCCACCACCTCAGAGAGCTGATGTGAGGAGTAAGGGAGTCACTGGTTGGTCTGAGCACACACCAGTCAGTGCTTGCTCAATGCCAGTTTGATAAACCATGTTAAAGAATCTAAATTTCTTCCTGAGGACAGTGGGGTGCCTTTGAGGCTTTAATCAGAAGGGCAAAATGGTTCGATTTGGATTTTAGTGCAATCCCTCCAGAAGTCAAGCTGAAGTTGGTCTCGTGCGGGTGAGGCTGGGGCACACTGCAGACCTGAGATGATGAGCAGGAAGTCACCCTGGGGACAGGAAAGCTGGAATGAAGTCACAAAACAGCATCCCTAGGATGAAGAGAAAGAGTCAGAGTGGTTGTGTGGAAAGAAGGAGGTGCCAAGATGTCTTCCCCGTTGTCGGCTTGTATGACAGGGGCAAAATGATGGAATCCTAGGTTTGGGAAACTTAGCAGAAAGAGCTGGCCTGGAGGAGGGGAAAGGCAGGTGATGAGCTGAGACATGTTGAGTATGAGATTCTTGTAGGACAGGCAGTTAGAGATGTGTGCCTTGGGACTTAGGAGAAGAATCTGCATGTGGGACATATATTTGGGAGTCACATCAACTAAAGGGTAGACAGGAAGGGGGCCTTAGTTATCCACAGGGCATGGGACACATGCTGCTGTGTTGGCAGAGAGGGATTTTCAGCGGCATATACTTATGTCACGCCCACATTGCTAGCTGCTTTCAGATATCCTGTCCTCACCTTCTTCTTCCAAATGAACCCTAAATTACCTGGAGGTAGCAATACTCAGTGAAAGATGCCAGTCCCCAGCCTCCCAAGACAGCTAAAGTTTGGTCAATGAGTTGTGAACAGAAGCGATGCCTACGAATTGTGGCAGAGCCCCTCGGAGCCAAGCCCTCCTCTGTTCCCTCTTCCATCCACTGCCTCTTGTTGGATGCGATGGCAGGAGCTCTGGCAGCTACCCTGGAGCAGGAGGTGGTGAGGAGAAAGTAGTCTGCTCCCCTGGGCCTGCATGGCAGCCCCACACCAGGCAGGACTGCATTTTGCATAGACAGAAACTCTCTCTTTGAAGCCACTGTTAATACATTTTTCTGATACATTTATCCGAATTTAGTCCAGATAAAACCGTGATGTTTGGTCAACCAGGAGCCCACACGGGGGGCATTTCCAGCGTCCGCTCTTCATCTCTGAGGCATCTACCCCTAGGCGTCGGGGACGTTGGGCGCCACCTGGTGGCCACTGGGAGCGCGGCACCGCTCCCGGTGGGGCGCCGCGGAGCAGCGGAGGTAGAGCGATGTCCTAGCTGTCTGGCGACTGTTTGCAGCCATCTGTGTCTCGACCCCAGATCATCTTCTAGCCAGCGACACACCATGTGCCTCAGAATTCAGAATGTTAGAACTCTGAAAAGAACCCTGGGAATTCCAGACTGTGTGGGGCCGCTCGGCTCAGGTGCCCTGGGAGCAGCTGGGGACTGTTTCTGAAGAGCCCCGCTAGCAGCCCCTCCCCTTCCCCGCCCAGGTCGAGAACTTCTGTCCTACTTAAAAGAGTCCATGTGACCTTGCCACTGCAGACTCGGGTCTCAGAGCAATAGTGGAAGCTGGAGGGAGAGAGGGAGATGACTCACCCCTTCCCTGAGCAGGAAATTAACACCCAGGGAGCCTAACCTGGCAGCAGCCTGGAAAAAATTGATTTGCGGTGGTTTGAGCCACCGGCAAAATGGGTCTGTGTGGGTGGGCTTATTAATACTTTCTCTGCTGACCGGTACAAACTTGCAACGGCCAACGATAAAGAAAGTGGAATCCAAGGTGCAAAACGAGTCTCAAGTTTTAGAAATGGCAGAGGTTCGTGGCAAGACTCTGGCGCTGGGACACATGGTCTACACCCAGTCTAGCTGCTCTGGGAGCCCAACCAGGCTCCGTTTGCTGTGAGGTGGCTGAGACACTCGTAGGTCTACAGGTGCTGGTGAAGAGAAGGGGCTCCCAGGATGGGCGAGGGGGCCCCAGTCAATCCTCCTCCCTGTCATCCCAGATTGTCATGGAGTGGCTGAGGCACTTTGCCCCTCCCTGAAGGGCCTCTTAAAGCAACAGGCAATGCAACCCTACATTTTCTGCTTTCCTCTCTTTTGTAAAACAATCTAGTCCTGGGCCAGCTTTCCTGGATTTGCATTCCCACCTGGTAGCTGAAGAGCCACAAACAAAATAGCATTTGCTTTACATGGAGAGGAAGTAAGCCAGGCTGGGGTAAATCCTTTCCTTCCCTGCTCACTCTCAGGGTTGGGGTCTTTGTGGTCCTCCGCAAAGAAGGTTTGGGGCTGGGGGTGTCTCTTCCCACTCAGAGTCAGAACTGATTCTCTCTGCCCTGCTCCTGGGCTGGCCTGGGTGTGGCTGTGCCCACCAGCACTCTGTCCTGGGACAAAGGCCCAGGACTCAGCTCCAGCCTAAGGGTCCCTGTCTCCCATGAGGGGCAGGTAGCCACGTGCTTAAAGAAGCTTCTCCCTCTTGGATATGTCCTCCTACTAATGACCAAACACACACAGAGACCTTCCAGGCAGCTCCCAGTGTCCCTGTCACTGCCCCTGTATTTTGGGATCTGTGAGTTGTGGGAAGACAGAGAGCCAGCCTGGCCAGGTGGGAGGCAAAAGACTAGGGGTCATTCCAGACCCAGACCCAGGGGTCAGCCTATCTCAAAGTGTGTGGCCAAGAGTCTTCCTCCTGGGGGGAGAGGAACCCTGTGGATGTGACTTTGGCTCTAGACTCATGGGGCATTCTTGTCCCAGGGGCTTCTTGCCAGGAACTTTATGATTGTGACCAGGTTTTTTGACAGTTAGGTGCAGGGTGGAGTGGAGGTCTCCCCTTTCCTTTTACCACTTGCTGTGCTGGCCCTGAGGCCCTATCCTTGCCCTCCCCTCCTCTGGAGACAAACCCTGCAGGATGCCGCCCAATCCATCCCCCCCAATCCATCCCCCCCAGGCCACAGCCCTCAGGAGGTCCTTCTCCCCATCCCTGGGCCCCTGGGTCTCAAAATACCTCCCCCTCCCTCTGCCTCCAGCCTGGTCTGGATTGTCTGACCTCTGTTTGTCTCTTAGTTCCTCTGTCCTTTGAGCCACCAGTTCTCTGACATCCTGTGTCTCAGTGCTAAGTCCCCCAGCAGTCCCTGATTCCAGTGAGAGTAGGCAGGTCTGATGTTTTTCAAGATTGTGTATGAAACAGTCCTGCCAAGTTCATTTAAAACTCTTATCTAACATCCGGTTCAGTTTTCCCTTTCTTCCTAGTTCAGAGAGGTGTGAGGGTCCTTCCCAGTTCAGGGAGGAGTGAGGGGCAAGGTTGCTGTCCCTTCCTCCATACTCTCTTGAACCTACCATGCTCCCTGGGGCCAGGCAGGGGTGGGAGGGGGCTTGGGGGAAGGCTGACCCTGCTGATGTTCCCCTCTTGCTCACACTGGGTGCTTGGGCACCTGATGGCAGATATGGAAACACTGGCTCTTCTGCTGGGCGCAGGTGTGCATTCTTTCGAAGCATCATGAGATCTGTACTGAGGACCTTGAGACCTGCCACCTGGTATCCACCCCACAGCTTCTAACTACACAGCTCTCCCTGCCTGCCAGTCTGCCCTCTTAGTAGGGGCTATGTATTAGATTCCTGTGGCCACCATCACAAGATGTATAAACTGGGTGCCTTCAAACAACAGAAAGTTATTCTTTCACAGTTTCAGAGGCCAGAAGGCCCAAATCTCGGTGTTGGTAGAGCTGTGCTCCCTCTGAAGCCTCTAGGGGAGGATTGTTCCTGTCCTCGTCCACTTGAAGGCCCCAGCTGTCCCATGGCTGTGGTAGCATCACTCTGCGTGTCTGTGCGTGTCCTCTTCTCTTCACGTAAGGATATCAGTCATTGTATTAGATTGAAATTTAAGATTTCAATATATCCTTTCAAGGGACACAATCCAAACCACTACACGTATAGGCAGAAGTTGGGGATACTGAGGGTTAAATTCCAGGCCACTGCAATAAAGCAAATATTATATAACCCAATGAGCCTCACAATTTATTTCCTAGTGCATAAAAGGTCTGTTAATACTATATTGTGGTCTACTAAGTGTGCAATAGTGTTATGTCTAAAATACAGGCTCCACATCTGTAGTTCAGAGATTAGGGCGCTGGCTATATGCCCTAGAGCTGGTAGTTTGAACCCAGACGGGGCCTGCTAAACAAAACAAACAAAAAATAGCCAGGCATTGTGGTAGGCACCTGTAGTCCCAACTACTAGGGAGGCTGAAGTGAGAGAATCATTTGAACCCAAGAGTTTGAGGTTGCTGTGAGCTGTGATGCCATGGTACTGTATCGAGGATGACATAATGAGACTTTGTCTCAACCCCCCACCCCGCCCAAATAAAACTAATGTACATGCTTTCATTAAAATATTTTATTGCTAAAAAATGCTGACGATCGTCTGAGTCTTCCTCAAGTCATAAACTGCTGGTGGAGGTCAATCTTGATGGCTGCTGATTGATGGGGTGGTGGTGATGAAGGCTGGGGTGGCTGTGGCAGTTTCCTAAAATAAGACAACAATGAAATTTGCTGCATTGATTCTTCTTTTCTTGAAAGATTTCCCTGTGGCATGTGAAGCTGTTTGATGCATTTTTCCCACAGTAGAACTTCTTCTAAAATTGATCTCAGTCCTCTCAAACCCTGCCACTGCTTTATCAACTGAGTTTATGTAATATCCTAAGCCCTTTGTTGTCATTTCAGCAATTCTAATAGTGAGAATTCAGGCCTCTGCTCAGGCTTGTGGTCAATTCTAAATTTGTTCACTTACTTCTCGGCTTTAAATTGTTCCTACAGTGGCCTGAATTGCTGCTCCAGAGCCTCCTACTGGGCCACCAAACTCCCATCCTCTTTCCTTCACCCCTCCCTCCTCCCTTTCTTCTCTTTCCAATACAACAGTTGAATGAGGATGTGATTAACATGCCCTACAATTCATCCATTTAGGGTATATAATTCAACGCTTTTTAATGTGTTCACAGATTTGTGCAACTATTACCACACTGAATTTTAGAACATTTTTGTCATTCCCCAAAGAAACCCTGTACCCATTAGCAATTACTCCTAATTTCTCCCCAATTTTCTCCCTAACCTACAGGAAGTAATAAAATGGTTGTATCATATCATTTTACATTCCCAGTAGCAATGTATGAAGAGGTTCTAATTTCTCTACATTCTCAGCAACATTGTTATTGTCTATTTTTTTTTTTTTCACAGAAAACATTTCTTTATTAACTGCATCTGCCAACACACGAGGAGTGCAAAGGGCTCCTTACGACACAAGCCCTGGTAGGGCCAGGGTCTGGAAGCCCCTATGTACTGTCTATCTTTTTGATTATAGCTGTTGTAGTGGATGTAAATGGGAACTCTTTGTGGCTTTGATTTACATTTCTCTAATGACTGTGATATTGAGCATCTTTTCATGTGCTTATTGGCTATTTGTGAACCTTTTTTGGAAAAATGTCTATTCAAATTTTGTGCCCATTTTTAATTACGCCATTTGTCTTCTTATTATTGAGTTGTGTGTGTGTGTGTGTGTGTGTGTGTGTTGGACACTAAAACCTTATCAATTTATAAATATTTGCTACCGTTATGTAGCTTGCTCTTCACTGTCTTGATAATGTCCTTTGAAGCACAAAAGTTTTGAATACTGATGAAGTCAAACTTACCTATTTTTACTTTAGTAGCTTGTGTTTTTGGTGTCATAGCTAAGAAATCATGCCCTAATTCCAGGTAACAAATATTTATACTTCTGTTTTCTTCTAAGAATTTTATAGTTTTAGATCTTGTGTATAGGTCTGTGATTCATTTTGAGTTAACTTTTGTATGGTGTATGAGGTAGGGGGGCCAACTTTATTTTGCATGTGGACATCCAGTTGCCCCAGAACCATTCCATTGGTTGAAAAGACTATTTCATAAGTGAATTGTTTTGGCACCTTTGTGAAAAATCAATTGACCATACATGTGAGGATTATTTCTGGACTCTCAGCTCTATTTAATTGATTTATATGTCTATCCTTACACCAGTACCTGTGCTATCTTGACTATTGTGTCTTTTTATTAAGCTTTGAAATCAGGAAGTGTCAGTTCTTCAACTTTGTTCTTTGCAAGTTTGTTTTGGCCATTCTGGGTCCCTTGAATTTCCTTTTGAAATTTAGGATCAGTTTGTAAATTTCTGAAAAACCTACCCAAGATTTTGATAGCGATTACATTGAATCTCTTTCATCAATATTGGGAATATTGCCATCTTAACAATGTAAAGTCTTCTGATCCATGAACATAGTTGTTTTTCCACTTATTTAGGTATTAAATTTTTTAATAATGTATAATTTTTAGCATATGACTTTTATACTTCTTTTGTTATATTTATTCTTAAGTTATTTTATCCTTTTTGATATTACTTTAAATGTGATTTAAAAAATTCATTTTTGGATTGCTCATTGATAGATTATAAAAATACAGTTGTATTTTGTATATTGATCTTGCTAAACCTTGCTAAGCTTGTTTATTTGTTCTAATAGTTTTCTTTTTAGTGGATTCCTTAGGATTTTTTATTTATAAAATCTTGTCATCTGCAAATAGAGATAGTCTTACTTCTTTCTTTACAATCTGGACTTTTTTTTTTTTTTTTTGAGATGGAATCTTATTATATTGCCCTCGGTAGAATGCTGTGGCGTCACGGCTCATAGCAACCTCAAACTCTTGGGCTCAAGTGATTCTCTTGCCTCAGCCTCCCAAGTAGCTGGGACTACAGGTGCCTGCTACAATGCCTGGCTGGTTTTTTTTTTTTTTTATTGCACTTGTAATTGTTGTTTGGTAGGCCCAGGCTGTGTTCGAACCCACCAGCTCCCGTGTGTGGCTGCCGCCCTAGCCGCTGAGCTACAGGTGCCGAGCCCCAAAAATCTGGATGTTTTTAAATTAATTTTCTTCCCTAATGGCCATAGATAGAAGCTCTGTAATAATATTGAGTAGAAGTGGTAAAAGTAGCCGTCTTCATCTTGTTTCCAATCTTAGCAGGAAAGCATTCAGTCTTCATGTTAGTTACCTATCTGTATAATATCAGCTGTGGGTCTTTCGCGGATTCTCTTTATCACGTAAATGAACACAATATTTGTGTTGTTTTTGTCAAATATATTATATTTTTATGTAATAGAAATATATATATAAATATCATATCATATCATATCATATCATATCCTATAATATATAGGCTGAACAATAAAATTTTACACACAGGCTACAATTGCTTTTAAAATTAGATAAGAAAGGAGAAAAAATATGCATTCACACTATTTTTTATAATTACAAGATTATCTATACTGGTGCTGTTTATTTTATTTTATTTTTTGTTTTGAGACAGAGTCTCAAGCTGTTGCCCTGGGTAGAGTGCTATGGCATCACAGCTCACAGCAACCTCAAATTCTTGGGCTTAAGCAATTCTCTTGCCTCAGTCTTCCAAGTAGCTGGGAATACAGGTGCCCTCCACAATGCCTGGCTATTTTTTGGTTGTAGTTGTCATTGCTGTTTGGCAGGCCCGAGCTGGATTCAAACCTGTCAGCTCGGTTTATGTGGCTGGTGCCCTAGCTGCTGAGCTACAGGTGCCGAGCCAAGGTGCTCTTTATTTTTTGTGTGTGGTTTCAAATTACCATGTGATTCTCCAGGGGTGGTAATGCACACCTGTGATCAAAACTCCTCGAGAGGCAGGAAGATTGCTTGGGCCCAGGAGTTTGAGGACAACCTAGGCAACATGCCAAGACCCCATCTCAAAAAATATTACTGTCTGAGGCCATTTGCTTTAGGCCTGAAGAACTTCCTTGACTATTTTTTTTGTGAGGTAGGGTGCTAGCAAAGAATTCTCTGTTTTTATTTATCTAAGAATTTTTTTTTCCTTCATTATAACAGTTTTGTTGTATATAAGATTCTTGCCTGGGCTTGGCTCCTATAGCTCAGCAGCTAGGGCAACAGCTAAATACAGTGGGGCTGGCGGGTTTGAACCCAGCCCGGGCCTGCCAAACAACAATGGCAATTACAATACCAACAACAACAACAACAACAATAAAATAGCCAGCATTGTGGCAGGCGCCTGTAGTCCCAGCTATGTGGAAGGCTGAGGCAAGAGAATCACTTGGGCCCAAGAGGTTTCTGTGAGCTGTGATGCCACAGCACTCTACCAAGTGAGACTACATCTCAAAAAAAAAAAAAAAAAAAAAAAAAGATTCTTGCCTGATGGTTTATTTTTTCTTTCAGCACTTTATGTATGTTATTGTATATTGTTTCTGATGAGAAGTTAGTTGTTAATCTTTTGGGGGTTCACTTGTACATGACCAGCAATTTTTCTTTTGATGATTTTAAGATTTTCTTTTTGTTTTTGGCCTTCAACATTTTAAAGACAACATGTCTAGTTTGACCATCTTTTTGTTTATCCTAGTTGGAGTTTATTGAGCTTCTTGGATATGTAGATTAATGTTTTCCATCAAATTTGATAAGTTTTTTCAGCCATTGTTTCTTAAATTATTATTATTATTACTCCACTGTTCATATTTGGTACACTTATTATTTAACTAATTAATTTAATAAAATTATTTATTTAAATTATTATTATTATTACTCCACTATTCATATTTGGTACACTTATTATTTAATTAATTAATTTAATAAAATTATTTAATTAAATTATTATTATTATTACTCCACTGTTCATATTTGGTACACTTGATAATGTCCCACATTTCTCTGAGGTTCTGTTCATTTTTCTTCTTTATTTCTCTCTGCTTTTCAAATTGTGTAATGTCTATTGATCCATATTCAAGTTCACTGTCAGTTCAGATCTAATGTTATTGTACTTTTTAACTCCAGAATTTTCATTTGGTTCTTTAAAAATCAATTTTTACCTTTATATTGGTATGCTTTATTTGTTCTAACCTCATTTACTTCTTTAAGCATGGCTTCCTTTAGGACATGGGATTAGACATAATGCTTGCTTTCATGTTTTTGTTAAGTACTACATCTGGGCCCTTTCATAGGCAATTTTTGTTACCTGCTTTTTTTTATTCTGTGGGTCACACTTTCTTGTTTCTTTGCATGTCTCACTTTTTTTTTTTGTTAAAAGATGATCATTTTAGACAATGCATTGTAGTAACTCTAGATACTGATCCTGCCCTTCTCTCTCCATATATGCCATCCCTGGTTAAAGCTTCTTGCTCTGTTGGCTTATTTGTTTAGTGATTTTGCTGGATTATTTTATGAAGTGTATTTCCCCATAGTGGGAAGCCTCTGATATTACTCCTCAGAGGCCACAACCTTAGTCTTAAGTTATCTTGGAATCACAGTGGCTTTAACAGGTGTCTCTTTGACTTTCTTTTTGCTAAAACATATGTTTCTGTTGGCATCATACCCAGATATTAGGCTCCACTAATTACTGGCTGATTGCTTTATTGTTTTTGACAATGCCTTGAGGTATATAGTACTTCACAGTCTGATCCAATTAAATTTGAGTTCCTTTTCAGGAGTGGTTTTTGAGGCTAGCTTTTGAGGTTTGTTCTGACACCTGAAGAATTCTTCTTAGCTATTTGTCTCATTTTTCCCCCTCTGGTAAACTAGCTGGACTATAGCTTAGCTTGTTCTCACGGAACTACCAGCATTATCTTTAATGTTTACCACAAAATCTCCATTGGGTTTGAGAGTGCCCTTATGCTTGAATGTCCCCACTGGTTCTGTCCTAAATAAAGTTAGATTTTTGTGGAGAGAGTTTCAGAGCTCTCTGTTCTTAGGATCTGCTTCTCCCCTGGAACAAAATCTTTGAGATACTGCTCCAGAGAATGGGGGCAGGGACAGTAGCTTGCTTGTCCCAGAGTGACACCCTTGCCTTACAAAACAGGGCTCTCAGTGTTGGCAATTCTCTCGTCTCCTGGATTCCTCGCATGGAACCTCTGACCTACCAGTGAACTGGGGCAAGGGCAATTGGAGTCCCTGTAATTTTGACCTGCATTGCTCAGGTTAGAGCCCCTCCTACGAGTGAGGACTGGATAGAGGAAGGAAGCCTCCATTCTCTCAGGGGCACTCAACTGGAATTCAGTCTGTGCAAGTGGGGCCTGAGGAATGCTAGGGACTTGCCCCTCTTTGGGAGCCACTGTATTCCTTGACCCAGAGGTAAAGGGAGAGTAGAGCCCTCTTTTCTTGGCCATGCCCAGAGTGGAGCTTCTTTTGAGTGAGCTGGAGGATGGAGGAGGGAGGGAGTGGGTCATGGCTCAGTGCCACAGGTTCTCACTGTTCTTATCAGGTACAATTTCCAGGAAGTTTGAATGCTTAAAAACAACAACAACAAACTTTCACTAGATCTGAGTGTTTTGTTGGGGAACAGGTCTGCAGAACTTCTCCTCCAGCCATTCTGGAAGTGAGTCTCTACTTGCTGGTTTCTTTTCTTCCTTTTTAATTTCCTTCCTACTTTTTTCTTTTTCTTTCTGTGTGCAGTTTTTATTTTTTTTATTTTTTATTTTTTTTAAACCTATAACAGAAAACGTCAGATGTCAGAAATGATCTTAGAATGTATACTGCTATTACTAGGTAAACTAGCTAATGTTGAAGACATTCCTATCAACTCAATGATCAGAATTAATACATTTTTATATTTTATTTTAGAGAGAGAGAGAGAGAGAGTCTCACTCTGTTGCCCCAGGCTACAGTGCTGTGCTCATAGCAACCTCAGTCTCCTGGACTCAAGTGATCCTCTTGCCTCAGCCTCCCAAGTAGCTGAGATTACAGGTACCCACCACCACTCCCAGCTAATTTTTCTATTTTTAGTAGAGATGGGGTCTTGCTCTTGCTCAGGCAATCCACCTTCCTCAATCTCCCAGAGTGCTAGGATTACTGGCATGAGCCACCACACCTGGCTAGAAATAATACATTTTTAAAGCATAGTGAATAGGTTTTCCGTAAGGCTGAAGGTTCAAAATAAAAAGTTTCAAAGCAAATACTTCCCCTGGCTTCTGTTTGTGACAATTTATTGTCTACTGAGCTATCAACCCTTTTTCTTTAAGATTATTTTCCCAAATGCTAAACGATTTGCTATTTTACTTTTCCTTTTGTTGACATTTAAAATCTTTTGTCTTTTAGTAGTTCCAAAAGCTTTAAAACAAGGTTTACGTTATTTAAAAAATTAAGACTAAAAACAATGGCAAGGATAAAAATGACTGCTGTTTTAAATATTGTGTCAGTTGCTGTAAAGGGATTTGTCCAATTCCCATAATGAGTTTGTCTTAATGGTGTTAGGAGGAAAAGTTTAAGATTTGCCTTCTTACTGCCATAAAAATAAAAGCTATTCAGATGGGTTTCTGGAAATATTAAAAGTGCAATGCAAAAGTTTCTTCACCTAATCAGCATCTCTGGACATCAGACTTCCCAAAATAATCCTGCTCCAGACCACAGGCACATCTTCCCACCAGATTGCTGGGGTAAGGTACAGGCAAAGGGAAGCAAGGTCATACTAATTTTTAGTGGGAGTGGGCCCCCAAACCTGGCAAAAGAACCCATCAGTTTCCCTTTAAGGGAGTAATGCCACAGACCACAGCAGATAATAGAGGACATTCTGTGAACTTCCTCCAAAGCCAAAACACATGTGGGAGGGACAGAATGCTGGTCTGCTTACCACCTGGGGTCATTTGGCTGGAAAAGAAGAAAAAAAAAAAAGGGAGGATTTGGGGGTTCTCCCAGGTGGAAATAGGACTAGCTCTTTCAGAGGCAGGTGGAGAAAGAAATAGAGACCACGTCGGTGGACTCACTTATTTTCCCACTTCCCCATTCCCTCCTTCTTTTTAGGAACACAATAGCAAGTGGCAGGGTCAGCGGGGGAACCAGGAGAAAGCAGATGTCTCCTCTGCTTGCATTCCGGGGTGTTCCACTGTCCTTTGTTAACCTACTGCCTTTGACAGCCACGACTGTGGGCAGCTGGGGTGCAGGGGCTCCTCTCAGTAGCTGATGGCTGTGGAGTATCAGGAAGGTATTAAAGCCACCTCTGGGATCCCAGCCGCTGCTCCTGCAGATACTTTGGAGATCAGCGAGGTGGGTAGTGCAAGCATCTCAGCAAGGTCTCCTGAAGTGGGTTAGGGCAGGAATATTAGTTAATTGCAAGCCCCCATCATCCCTGTCTTCTGTTATGGCCAGTTGCATTGTTAGGATAGCCCCGTGTTGCTAGAAACATTCATTCTCTCTATGTTTAAGTTGGTTAGAGATGGTTCTGTTATTTCAACCAAAGACAAGAGGAGATAAATCTGCTGATAATTAAGTGATTCAACAATTGGGTGCTACTTTCATTGCTATCAAGGAACACGTTTGTAGTTTTTGGCTGATGCCCTTTCTGGCAAACCATTGCTTGAGCTTCGGATTCAGAAATGAATTGAGCTCAGGAGTTCCAGACCAGCCTGAGCAAAAGCTAGAACCCCGTCTCTAGTAAAAAATAGAAAAACTGAGGCAAGAGGATCGCTTGAGCCAGAGTTGGAGGTTGCTGTGAGCTATGATGCCCTGGCACTCTACCCAGGGTGACAGCTTGAGACTCTGGAGAGAGAGAGAGAGAGACAGAGAGAGAGAGAGAGAGGGAAAGAGAGAGAAAAAGAGAGAAAGACAGAGAGAGAGAGAAAAAGAGAGAGAGAGAGAGAGAGAGAGAGAGATAGATAGATAGATAGATAGATAGATATGAAGCGCCAGGGGGATTTGGGAGGAGAGGAAGGCAGAAGGCGAAGAAGAAAGAAGAGAGAAATAAACTTGTGAATGCCCGGGTGCTTTGGAGAAGACACGTCTCACACTAAGGCAGGCATGTGGCCATTCTGCCTTTGCCCTCCCATCCCTCCTTGGTCTCCCCAGCTGCACCTGTGCGAACTGCAGTTGAGGGGCGCAGCGGCGCCACCTAGCGTCGGTACTCTGGGGAAGCGCACAGTTTTCTTCTCCAGGAGAGAAGGGGAGGCCGAAAGCAATGAATGTGTCCTGGGCGCCTAGGTAACCTGGTAAACCAAGGGAGCTGATAGTAAAATAAGGGTAGGAACAGACTGAGCCCCCTTTTCTTCTTTATATTTGGCATATACCCTTGAATTTATATGCGTTCTTATAAAATATGAATCGTTATCTAGTATGTATAGTGTTTAGTATTTACAAATGTAAATACTGTATAAAGCTACAGATTTTAAAATAGTGTTTCTTTTTTTAATCTTTCTATCTACATGACCTTCATTATTTTTAGCAAAATAGTAATGGATGCGTTACTTATATGCTGAATTTTGTTATTATGATCCAACTCTTGAATAAGGAAAGTTGAGAGTGAAATACCCCTGTGACAATGTCTGCTCATGCCTTATCCCTTGGAAATAGTTTACAGATAAAGACATCAGAAATCTGAAAGAACGGGCAGCCCCTATGGCTCAGTGAGTAGGGCGCCGGCCCCATATGCCAAGGGTGGCGGGTTCAAAACCACTACTGGCCAAACTGCAACAACAGAAAAATAGCTGGGGGCTGTGGCGGGCGCCTATAGTCCCAGCTGCTCAGGAGGCTGAGGTGAGAGAATCGCTTAAGCCCAAGAGCTGGAGGTTGCTGTGACGTCATGGCCCTCTACCGAGGGCAGTAAAGTGAGACTCTGTCTCTACAAAAAAAATAAAAAATAAAAAATAAGAAGAGTTTCACTGGCCTTTGCTTGGGAATTCATATATTTATTTTTAGAAAAATTTTTCAGTTTTGAAATAATCATAAACTCACAAGGTAGCAAAGAGAGTCCAGAGTCCTGGGGGCCCTTCACCCTCATTCCTCCAATAGTGAAATCTTACAACAGACCCAATGTTTTTGTCCCCCTCCCCAATTCATATATTGACATCTTAATTTCCAAGGTGATGGCAGTAGGAGGTGGGTTCTTTTGGAGGTGGTTGGGTGGTAAATGCAGAGCCCTCATGAATGGGATTAGTGATGTTATTAAGGAGACCCCAGAGAGATCCCTTGTCCCCTTTGCCTTGTAGGGACACAGTGAGAAGATGGCTAGTCTATGAACCAGGAAGTGAGCTCTCCCCAGACACTGAGTCTTTTAGTGCCTTGGTCTTAGACTTCCAGCCTACAGAACTGTGAGAAATAAATTTCTGTTGTTTATAATCACCCAGCCTATAGCATTTTGTTATAGCAGCTGGAATGGACTGAGGCACATCTCACATAACTGGTGCTAGTGCATGATGTCAAAACCAGAAAATCGACACCAGTACACTATTGTTAACTAGAGTACAGAAATAACTCAATTTTTTTTTTCATTTTGAGACAGAGTCTCACTCTGTTGCCCAGGCTAGAGTGCTGTGGCCTTAGTCTACCTCACAGCAACTTCAAACTGTGGGCTTAAGCGATTCTCCTGCCTCAGCCTCCCAAGTAGCTGGGACTATAGGCGATTGCCACCACACCTGGCTAATTTTTCTGTTTTTGGTAGACTCAAGACTCTGGTCTTGAACCCCTGAGCTCAAGAAATCCCAGAGTGCTAGGCATGAGCCACCATGCTCGGCCTTAGTTGTTCAGTTGTTATCATTTTTAAACCTGCATAGTTCTGTGCAGTTTTGTCTCAGGTGTAGATTTGTGTACCCCACCAACCCAATCAAGATACAGAATCACTGTCTCACCACAAAAGAACTCCCACCTGCTGCTTCTTTTTATTCATATCTACTCTGTCCCTTTAGACCCATTGCCTGAAAACCATTAACCTCCTCTCCATCTCGGTTGTTTTCTCATTCTGAGAACACTTTGAATGAAATTACCCTGAATGCAACATTTTGAGATTGCCCTTCCCACCAAGAATATCCTTAGTGACATCCATCCAGGTTGTTGCACGTTTGTCCTTTTTCTCATGAGTCATCTTCGATTGTATGATCATTTGTTCAACTATTTATTCACTGGGGGACATCTGGGTTGTTTCTCTTAATAGTTCGATACTATTTGTAAGGCTACTGTGAACATTAGTGTGCAGGATTTTACATGAACGTAAGTTTTCAATTCTCTGGGATAAATAAATGCCCAAAAGTGTGATCACAGGGTGTACGGTGAGTGAATGTTTAGTTTTATAAGAAACCACCAAACTATTTTCCATTTACATCAGCAATGTATGAGAGATCCAGTTTCTCTGCATTGTCACCAGAGTCTGATATTACCACTATTTAAATTTAACTCCTATAATTGGTATGTGATGTCATCTCTTTGTGGCTTAATTTGGATTTCTCTGTTGGCCTGTGTGTGTGTGTGTGTGTGGTCAACTCATGGCTCCAGATGTAAGCTCTGTAGGGGACTGTCTCAGCTTTCAAACCAAGGTCATGTTCTTCTCTGGGATGTGTCTAGGTAATGACTGAGCAGAATGAAGGTACAAGGGCCAGATCATCTCTGTTCTGTGGACTCCCTCAGGCCATCTCTGCCCTGGAGCTACCCTCTGGGATGGCAGAGACTTCATCTCAGCATCTTGAGTCTGCTTCCTAAAGACCTCACAGGGTATAGCATGTGTCTTCGTATTTCATGGTGTACAATCTGTACATTTGACTCAGCAGTTCCCCCAGGGATGGATCCTGAGTCCGCCTCCAACTCCCACTCTCACGACAAATGCTGTGATGAGCATTCTTGTTCTCATCTCCTCACAGTCCTGGGTGAGAATTTCTTCCAATTATGTATACCCTCACTAGCAAGGAGGTGGATTAAATAATTCTCCAAAGTTGTTGTGGAGTCTGAAAAGCAAGACATTGGGTTTAAGGCAACTTCCAGTCTCCTTTTTGGGGGTCTTGTTTCTTGGATTGTCAATTGCAAGTATCTTTATCCAGGCAGACCATGGGTGGGAGGTCAGTGTCAGCAGGTGAGGCACTTGATGTTCTTAGAGAGCCTCTGTGCTGCCTGTCTACAGCCCATGTCTGGAATGTCCTTCTCCTGCCCTCAAACTCTACCTCCTTTTTACAGTTTTCTGTGACTGACTTCCTTTGAATTAATGAGGAGTGCCTTTCTCTACCATTCTTTAATTATTACTTTACATGACTTTTTCTTACAGGAATAAAAGCTTCCAGAAACCAGAGCCTGTCATTCATCTTTGTATCTCTAAAACCTAGAATAAGATCTAACATACACACATTTAGCAGATGCTTGTTGTGTGAGTGATAGAACTGAGGATGGGATTCGTCACCCACATGTAAGTTGGGAATAATCACTTGTTCAAGCATTCTAATTGAGTGAATAAATGACACTGTGAAAGAAAACCCTGCTTAGGGCTGTGTTGTCCCGATGTTCCAGTGGAGGTAGTATTTGCTAATAATCTTTGATAACAAGCTTGATGTCTTTCAGACACGACAGTACAGGACATGCGTTTGCCGCCCTCTCCTTCCTATACCCACAGCAGAGATGGCTAGTTAATTACAGAGCTGTTATTTTGCAATGCAGCCCCGACCAGGCAGCTTAATGATCAGAATTGACGTAGGAGATTAAAACAGTTTTCCATTAAAAGTATATTCTGAGGCTGGGTGGTGGCTCATGCCTGTAATGCCAGCCCTGTGGGAGGCTGAGGCAGGTGGATTGCCGAGCTTGTGAGTTCCAGACCAGCCTGAGCTACAGCAAGACCCCTTCTCTAAAAATAGCTGGGCGTTGTGGCAGGCACCTGTAGTCCCAGACGTTTTGGAGGCTGAGGGAAGAGGATTGCTTGAGCCCCAGAGTTTGAGGTTGTGAGCTATGATGTCATGGTACTCAACCAGGGGTGACAAAGTGAGACTCTGTCTAAAAAAAAAAAAATATTCTGTTTTGTTGTAAATGTGGATATTGTGGGCTAGAGGAGAAAATTTTTACTTTGAGAGCAGAAAATAAGGAGTTTCTGAAGTGGCATGTAAGCCAGAGACACTGTTCCAAGATGTCAAGAATTTGAGGGGCTGGAACCAAATGCAACCTTTGAAAAATGGTGCAGCTTCAGCAGTTGTAGAGTTTGCTTATTATAAAGGAAGTGAGTCATGGCGAGTTGTCTAATTTTTTATAGCCCTCCTATTGATATGTGGGGTCTATGTCTTCTTCCCTTCAACTCAAGTACAATAATGACTGTACTGACCAATACAGGATGGCAAACAAAGTCACGTGACTTCTGAGGCTAGGTCATAAAAGGCATACTGTTTCCTTCCTGTTTGCTAAAACACTCATTCCTGAAGCCCTGAGTCTCCATGTAAAAGTTTGATTACTCTGAGATGGCCATGCTGGGAGGAAGCCCAAACCACATTGGGAGTGCCTGTGTAGGTGTTCGGTCTGCAGTCCTAGTTGAGCATAGCCTTTGACTCATCTTCCTCCAAGTGTCAGACATATAGGGGAAAAAGCTTCCAGATGATTCCTGCCCCCAGTATGCTATCCAAGCTACTATCAGCTTTTGAGTCCTCCCAGCTGAGGCCCCAGAAATCATGGAGCAGAGAGAAAACATCTCCAATGTGTCCTGCCTGATTCCTTGTCCCATTGAATTCATGACCATAATAAAATGTTTGTTATTTCATGCCACTAAGTTGAGGTGGATTATTACATAGCAATGGACACTTGTAACATGAAACTAACTCTCAGGCAGTGCTGGGTACCATGAGTTTTGCAAACCAATTCAATTTGGTTTGAATTCAACTGGATGCCCCAGCAAATAAGCATGAGGGTTTGGTAAGCATTCTTTTAACTTCCTGGCCACATCCTTGGATCACAGATGTACAAGTGCAATGTTTTCATTTGATACCAGATTTCTCCTGGTTTCAGCCAGTAGAAATTCCAGGCTACAGGATGTGGACCTTGAAGTGGCCTCAGGACAGGGAATCAATGCAGTTCAGAAGAGCAGGTGAAGTTGTGCACAATTTGTATGGTCACAGATTACGCATTTCTCCCACTAACTGGAGGAGGCAAAGTAAATAAGGGGAGGGATTTATGAGACAATTAGTGTATATGCTCTGAGAAACAGCTCTCAGTTGGCCAAGAGTTTAGGATCAGTCTTTTAGGAAGCAACAGTTGAGAAACATGTTTAAGCAACTATGGCTTTTCAGTAAAAATGTTTACTGCCCAGATAACTAAGGGTTAAGTGTATAACTGCTCTAATTTGCATAAGTTTGAATTTAGTGGCAAATGAATATTTATTACAACTGGCATATTGATTTAATAAATACGTGCTTCCTCTTTGGAAGCAGAAGGTGCCTCCGTAAGATTATAAGCCATCTTGCTGTATCACATTAGAAACAAAGCCTGGGAAATAGACTGGGGCTCTGGGGATGTGGCTGAGGCAGAATGGGGGAGCAGATGGCCAGACCCTAGCCTGCAGCTAATGCTCTGCTGTCACCGTCTTACAATTCTTAATAATTTAGGAACAAATTCCTACAAGTTATGTCACTGGTTCTGGTGGGCAGGAGTCTGCACCGGGGCTTGGACATTTGCTGAGGTCTGCTCAGACATTAATAGGGACATGTGGCTGGTATTGGAGGGAGCTTAGTCAAGAGGAAATGTTTAAGGATCCATAAAAGCAGAGAGGCCTGGTGATGTGGGGTCCACTGGGCTGCCGGGAGGTTTAGGCACCCAGCACAGTCTTGATGAGACAACTCAGAGCCCCGGGGTTCCTTGGTTAACACTGCTCATACTATTCCCCCCACTAATGGAGACCTTGTCCTGTTTACGCCACCTTTGGTCTGTATGAATGCTGAGAAGTCATTCTCAGGGAAGGTCCCGTAGCTTGACTTGGGGCATCTTGGAGCATCTGAGTTTTCACAGCTTCAGTCAGGCTGACTGTGAGGAGTCCTGAGCTGCCCGTCTTCCGGGGCTTCCTTCTCTTGGGTCATGATTGGGGGCCTGCGTGGGACACCTGCTGTTCTCAGCTCCCCCACCTAGAGGGCCAGAAAACAGGGACAGTCCCCTGCTGCCCAAGTGTGCATGTGCTCAGGGAGCATTCTCCCTCCTGGGCAAAGCTGGCCTCTGAGCCTTGGGATGCTGTGCTGCACACAGAGGCCCAACTGTACCTGGGGTCACTTGCAGTCTAGGGTGAGACCACACTACTGGTGTCCATTAAGGAGACAGCAGACAACTGCCAGAGGCAGTCCACACCCTCGCGGGCCCAGGCTTCATTGTGCTATCCCACTGGGGTCTCTCCCCTGTGGCTGTGAACATGGTCCTTGTCCTTGTATACTCTGGCCAGTCCTATTCTGCTTAGAGGGAGAGGCAGGATGGAAGCAAGGCTGAGAAGTGGGAGGTGGGGCTGCAGAGAGGCTGGAAAGTGAGACCTGTGAGTGACAGGGCCTGTAGGGAGGGGAGAGGGGACCCTGGGTTCTGGGGGCTACTTGCCCAGGGCTGAAGCTCAGTTCTCTTGCCATCTTGTGAAAGGTGAGTGGTGTTGGAAGACATCACGGATTAGGCACCCAGCAGAGTCTTTTTTTTTTTTGAGACAGAGTCTCACTATGTCACCCTGGGTAGAGTGATGTGGCATCACAGCTCACAGCAACCTCAAACTCTTGGCTTAAGTGATTCTCTTGCTCAGTCTCCCAAGTAGCTGAGAGGATGGGCACCCGCCACAATGCCTGGCTATTTTTTTGTTGCAATTGTCATTGTTGTTTAGCTGGCCCAGGCTGCGTTCGAACCCTCTGACCTCAGTGTATGTGGCCGGTGCCCTACACACTGAGCTACAAGTGCCACCCTCCCAACAGAGTCTTGATGAGACAACTCAGAGCCCCAGGGTTTCTTGGTTAACTAACTGCTCATACTGGAATTCCTCTACTAATGGAGACCTTGTCCTAGTAGCCAAGGTTATGGCCAGAATCATATTTGAGGTGAGGGACCAAAGCTCAACAGGGTAGGGGAAAGGAGGAAGTAAAGGGGATATGGGATCGTACTGCAATTCGTACTTCCTAGGCGCTCAGCCACTTGTCACTCAGCAAGGACTGCTGAGTGCTGCTGAACACACAGCTCAGACAGACAGCAAAGAAGTACATGCAAAGGAAGGAAGGGGGTGGTCTCCAAGTTGCCACCCATGTAGTGGGTGGCAGTCATGTGCCCATAACTCAGTGTGGATCAAGGAGCCACTTGTCCTCTGGTTGATGACTCTGCTGTCACCTGCCCCCTCTTCAAAACATTCATCTCAGCCAAGCATGCCCTTCTTTCTGTCTCCTTGGGGAAAGTGAAAGGTTGGGATATTTTCTTGACTGTCGGGTTTAAGATCCAGGACCCAGCCTTTTTTCCTCTTTGACTGCGCTGGCCCTAGACTTCTGTGACCAACTCCCCTGTTCATGGCTTCCTGTCAATGGATCTAGGTTCTGGAACTTTCAGGTGGGAGAGCCCCTGTGCACTGCCTGCTTTCCTCTGTCAGCAGCCTCCTGGGAGTGGGAAACTCCATATCTCTGCATGTCTATCTATCCTAATGCCTATGGGCTGCTACAAGCAATTACAACAGACTTAGTGTCTTCAAATAGCACAGATTTATTCTCTTACAGTTCTAGAGGTTTTCAGGGCTGTGCTCCCAACAGAAGCTCTAGGGCAGTGGTTCTCAACCTGTGGGTTGTGACCCATAGGAACTCTATTAAAGGGCTGCGGCATTAGGAAGGTTGAGAACCACTGCTCTTGGGGGAAACCTGCTTTTTTGTCTTTTCCAGTTTCTGGAGGCTGCTCACGTTCCTTGGCTTGTGGCCCCATCCTCCATCTCCAGAGCCAGCAGTGCAGCAGCTTCCCTCCTCTCCAACTTTCTGCTTGCCTCTTCAAGGACTCCTGCCTGGATAATCCAGGATAATTTCCTAGGATTAAGATCCTTGCCTTAATCATACTTCCAAGAATCCTTCCTTTTGCAATGTATGGCTACATATTCCCAGGTCCTGGGGATTAGCATGTGGATGCCTTTAGGGGAATGTTGTTCCATCTACCTCATCCATCTTGGCCAGATGCTATAGTACCACTAATCGGCAATAGGAGTTTCATTTTTCTTTCTTCCCTTCCCCTCTGTCTTCCTAGATTTTTAAAATGGAGATTTTAATTTTTTGAGTAGATAATTTATTCTCATGATCCAAAAATAAAAACAACATAGCACCAGGGTGAGAGGTGATGGCACATGGGTTCCTGCCATTAGTTCTTTCTCAGGGACCCCTCAAATGCAGCAGGAGGGGAGAGACCCCACCACCCTCCACCTGCTGGGTCCTCCCATCACCCAGCCTTCTCCTTTATTCCATCTGTCCTCTCAAGCTCTTGTCACTCAACAAATAAGAAAGAAACAAAACAACAATAAAGGCCCTAATGACAAATGAGAAGGTTTAGGCTGAGAACTCTTGCTCTGTTTTCCTCTGTGTAGACAATGTGTGTAGAACCTCCTGTCCTATCTTATGGAAAGCTTAGCACACAGTGCATAATTTTCTACACCTATTTTCTTGTCTTCTTTAATACTTCCTGAAGATTTTTCCCTATCAGTATGCAGAATGTCCTTATTCATATATTTCTTTTACCATCACCCAGGATTTTGTGTGGATGGGGCCACAGTTTATTCAACCGATCTTTGCTATAGCTGGAAAGTCAGTTCTTTCCAGACTTTTGCTATTACAAACAACACTGCAATGGTTCACTTAGTATGTATATTTTTCTTGTGTTTATAGGTGGACCTTAGGGATAAACCCCCAAAGTTGGATTATTGTGCCAAAGGGTAAAGGCATTCACAGGTAATTTTGCTAGATTTTTTTCTACCATCTTCTTGTGGTTGTACCATTTTGCTTGATCCTATGATTGACATTGGAGAATTTCCCTACAGCCTCCCTAAGAGGGAATTGTCAGTTTCAGATTTTTAAAAATCAATCTCATGGGTAAATCTAGTATTTCGGTGAGCTTCTTTTTTGTTAGTAATGGAGGTCTTTTCTGGGGCACAGCAGCTAGTGTAGAGGAGCCCCTGCCATGTGCTTGCACATCTGTGTGTGTGTCCTGCACATGTGCCAGTAGAGCCTTTGCCCACTGTCCCTCCCCCAAGAAGCAGCACACAGAACTGGGATCTGAGAGGTTTATTGTCCATTCTTGGGAGGTTCTCTGGCTTCCAGGTGGGAGTTGGGGGCAGAGCCCTTCACACGGGCATGTAGGTCCCATTGTAGCTAAAAGGGGGTGGCATCAAGCAGTCTCTGTCCTCAGGGATCCAGCGCTGGATATAGTTGGGGCCATTGTCCTGAGGCCACACAATCACCGTATCTCTGGATGCCAGGGATGGGTCCTCTGGGAAGAAGTTGAAGGGCCGGAGCAGAAAGCCCACAGAGTTTCCAGGTGTGGCTGTGTTGGGAATATCCTCAGAATGGGGGATGTGCAGGAAGCCCACAGTCACCCAAGCCACCAGGTCCTGTGGGAGAGAGGGGTGGGTTTTAGTGGGTAGGGCAGTGCTGAGTACTGACTGCTGAAGGCCACCCTGGCCTTTGGGGACTTCCAGACGGTCCTCAGAACTTGCTGAAACCCTTTCATGCCCCATTTAAAAGAGATGGGAAGATCTGTTGTGACCTCTGAACTTGCCCTGTATACAGCAAGCCATGGTTCCTGGGACCAGGGATAGGCCCAGGCAAAGGATGTTTTAGGGGTTAGGGCTTTCTGATGGTGACAGAGCTGCTCTGGGCTTGGGCTGGGGAGGGTTGAGGATGGGGCAGCACCTCGTTTTCAATGTTCTCATTGTTGCGTAGAAACTCCTCAAAGACCACAGGTGGGGCCCAGGGGTCGTTCTGGTTGTAGATGCTGCTGCTGCACCGCTCTGACTCCCGGTACCTGGTCACGACCAGGGGGTACCTGCAGGGTGGAGGAGAAGCCTGGTGGCTCTTAGCACTGAGCTGGCCTCACTGCCCTCCTGGGGAGTCCATTTGGGGCTAATAATGAGGGGAAGAAATGAGAAATCATCTCTGTGGAGTCAGTGAGACTGAGCAGTCACCTAGAGTGCAGGTGCCCAGGGCAGGTTCCTCAATGTCCTCCCCACGTGCACAGAGACATGCGCCCAGGAAAACAGTTGACCTTGAACAACATAGGTCTGAACTGTGTAGGTGCACTTATGCTTAGCTTTTCTCTCACTTCTGCCACCTGAGACAGTAAGACCAACTCTTCCTCTCCATCCTCCTCCTCAGCCTGTCAACATGAAGATGATGAGCGTCAAGAACTTTAGGAAGATCCACTTCCACTGAATGAAGAGTAAATATATTTTCTTTTCCCTTTGATTTTCTTAAAACATTTTCTTTCTCTATATTATTATAAGGATATAGTGTATAATATTAATACATAGAACATACAAAATGTGAGCTAATCGATTGTTCATGTTATCAGCAAGGCTTCTGATCAACAATAGGCTATTAGTAGTTACATTTTGGGGAGCCAAAAGTTACACATGAATTTTCAGCTGCTGTGGGGTGGGGTTGGTACCTCTAAGCCCTGCATTGTTCAAAGGTCAACTGCATCCTCCTGCCCCCAGACATACCCATACCTGGATACACGCTACACAGACATGGAATCAATCCTACTTGGAAACACAGACACACACAGACACAGAGACACATGAACATGAGGGGAACTCCAGGCCCCAGACATCCCCCCTGGGTCCTCTCACCTGGCCCAGGTGACAGCCTGCTCCTCCTGCCAGCCTGGGGGCAGCACTTGGTCAGCCATGGAGTGGATCTGCAGGCGATAGCTGCGCTGGTGGCCCCAGGGGTTCTCCTTGGGGCTGGTGAAGAGCAGGTACCTGGGCAGAGTCTGCCCGAACCGGAATGCCGCCTGGCGCTCCCTGTGGTACTGTGTCTGTTGCAGAGTCGGCTGGACCAGGTGGTGTGTTGGGCTCCAGGGGTTGGTGATGTTTTCTAGCTTCATCTGTAGTGTCTGGAAGCTGTTCTTGGTACCTGGGGGGAGGCAGGGAGAAGGAGAGTGAAGACCAAGCTCTGGGAGTTGAAACCTCTTCCGTCTGTGCTGGGATCTCCGTCCCTTGTCCTAGACCAACAGCTGAACTTGGGGAGTGAGTGGGCTGTTGGGGCACGTTCTGGGCATGATTCTTGGCAGTTCCTCATTAGGACAGTGCTTTTGCCCATTTGTTGCAGGCTGCAACCCCAGAGAAGGGGCAGCCCATCTGTCTCCTGGCATGAGAGACTGTGTCAGGGGCCACTGGGGCTGAGGGGTAGGAGTTGCCTTGATCTGGTCTGTGATTTGGTGTTAGGCCAACCTGTTGTACACACCACATTATTCTTTTATGGTGACCTCATCCAGGAGACACACTGAGTGTCCCAGTGTCCCAGATACTATACTGCATCTCCAAGTTCTAGGGGTGGACATGTGTCCCCTTCCCTGCTCCAAGCACATCTTTGTACTCCACCCAGCACCTGGGGGTCAGCACAGTGCCATATCCAGGGCAGGGTCCACACTGCCCATCCGGCAGCCCTCAGCGCTGCTCCCTTTCACCATTTCTGAGGAATATATAGATTTCACAGAAACAGGCTGGGCAAATGCTCCTCATTTTATGCCACCCGGGAGTTCTAGCGTTGTCTCCGTGAAGTTTAAGGTATTGGTTGGTGACGGATGTTTGAGGGGGAGGGTCTTGTTCTGAGTTGTACCTGCCACGTCCAGGTCGACGCGGTAGTGCACGAGGTGCGTGTGCATGTTCCCGACCAGGTGGGTGTGCAGGCGCGTGCCGTGGCGCAGCCCCTCGGGGGTGTAGAAGGTGGCGTGGACGTAGCCGGTGGCGTGCATCTTGGCCTCCATCACCCCGTTGGGATAGAAGATGATGTCCCAAATGTAATCGTAATTGTAGACCGTGGATGTCGTCCGCAGCACCAGCACCTGGCCCTTCAGTCCGGCGTAGAAGTTGAAGCCTCCGCTAAAGTTGGAATTAAAGTGCCGCCGCAGGGGCACCCCCGTGGGCATCTCAAAGAGGCAGAGGGCTCGGGGATAGCGCACGGGGTCGTCAGTGTCGTAGTAGTGGACGGCGTCCAGGAAGGTGGCGGTCTCCGGGCAGTCGATGCCCGGGGCTAACTCGTGAGTGACGCTGCCCAGGCCCCAGCCCACGTCCACATACTTGGTCTGCATGCCCGCAGGCGTGTGCCCACCGTACAGCGCCACCGCCTCCTGCACACTGACCTCGTAGGCGACGCGCTCTCCGCCGAAGTGCACGTTCAGGACCTGCAGCCCCGACGAGGAGCGCAGGCGGAAGGCGAAGCTCCAGCCTCCGTAGAGCACGGCGGAGCCCTCCAGCCTGTAGCGGGGGCCGTGGGGCTGGACCAGGCGAGGACCGCTCACGTCCATGGGGCTGGGGAAGGCCCCTCGTGGCTTGTGGGAGGAGAAGAGGGGCGGCTCCTCTGCACTCTCCTGCCCCTTGCCCCGGGGCCGCAGGTCCTCCAGGACCACCGCGTCTACCTCCCCGGCGGCGTACTTCCGAGCCAGCTCTTCCACGCTGGCGTAGAATTTCCCGTTGTACCATACCTGCTCCACCGCCCAGCTCCGGGCATCGGTGCTCGCGTGGTCCACTAGGAGCTCCAGCCCCGTGGGGTGCAAGAAGTAGCCTTCCACACGGCGCTGTATGATGAACCAGCTGCGGCGCTGGCCAGAAGCCAAGCCCCGGGGGGCCACGTCAGTGAAAGTGAGGCATCGGTCTCCACAGTCTCTGAGTGAGAAGCCCGTGGTATCCAGGAAAAACTGATGCAGGGGCTTGGTGGCTTCCTGCAGGGTGTGGTAGAGGAGGGTATACTCTACCGAGGAGATGGGCCTGGAAGCCCAGGAGGGCTGGCGTCCAGGCCTGGGGGGCAGCACCCGCATGTAGTAGGGGTGCGGCAGGGGC
Source organism: Loris lydekkerianus (assembly GCA_963574355.1). Classification (NCBI taxonomy): domain Eukaryota; kingdom Metazoa; phylum Chordata; class Mammalia; order Primates; family Lorisidae; genus Loris; species Loris lydekkerianus. Next base: position 4,818 of record CAUYPK010092265.1, on the reverse strand, counting down.
CCCACAGCAAACTCAGTGATGTTGGGATGCTCTTGGGCGCCAAAGAAGATGACTGCACGGGCTTCCCGAACAGGACGTCTTTCACCTTTATCCAGAAATCTCAGCACGTGTTGCTTCTTGGGCAGCAGCATCTCAATGAGGAACACGGTGTTCTTGGCCATGGTGGATGCCTTGGAGGACTCTAGCCTGAGCTCGGTCCTGGACCAGAGGAAGCTGTGCACCGCCTTCAGCTCTGGAGCACTCAGGTCTGAGAACACCCTGGCCTTGCCGTGCAGGGTCCATGGGGAATGCTCCCCTGCAGCCACCTGCAGGAGCAGGGTGGCAGCCATGGCCCAGAGGAGGGCCAGGGTCTCTTGCCCCATTGCTCTGGAATGTAGAAGAGAAGAGGAACTTAGTTGTCTTATGGGAAGAAATGGGTTTCCATCAGGATAGGGCCTTCAAGGACAACGGCCCTTAACTTCATGGTTCTCTTATAGACTGAGCTTCCTGGCCTCACCCCACTCCAGCCTGAGGCTGCCTGTAGGGCAGCTGGGCACACATGCAGTTCCTGGCACTGTTCAGGCCCCTCTCTGTGCTTCTCTTGTTATTAATTCTCCTTTATTTATTTATGTATTAATTCTTGCCTTGCTCCTTTGTAAACCTCTCATAGTCCTGTGGACTTTCTTACTCAGGTGAACTTCCTTGTTTTTGTGTATTATCTCGGCCAGGGAGAACACTAGCTCTTATCTGCCTTTAGATTACCCAGCCAGAGGCACTGTGAGTCACAGTGGCCTGAGGCTGTGCCACTGTGCATTCCCGAAAGTGCTTATTGTGTCCTGGAGAGGCAGACACCTATATTGATAGCACAACTACATTTTGATACAACCAAATATTTTTTAAGTTGACAAGTTTTAAAATTTAGTGTGGAAGTTTAAAGGGTAGGTGCTGGAGTCAGGCTGTTGGGAGTTCAAGTTCTGATAAGTCATGCCACTGGGACTAGCTGTGTGGCCTTGGCACATTGCTTAAACCCTTTGGGTCTCCATTTTCTCAACCGTGTTGACCCAAAATAAGTGACTGAGGCAACGATCTTAATCAATGGAGATTTATTCTTTAAATTTTTTTTTCTTACTCTGTCTTACTCTGTTGCCCTGGGTAGAGGGCTATGGCATCAGAGCTCACAGCAAGTTCAAACTCTTGGGCTTAAGTGATCCTCCTGTCTCGGCCTCCTGAGTAGCTGGGACTACAGGTACCTACCGTCATACCTGGATAGTTAATTTTTTTCTATTTTTAGTAGAGATGGATAGGTTTAGCTCTTGCTCAGACTGGTCTCGAACTCCTGACTTTAAGGGAGCCAATGCCTCAGCTTCTTAGAGCAGGGGTCCTCAAACTACAGCCCGCAGGCCACATGCGGACCTCTGAGGACATTTATCTGGCCCACCGGGTGTTTTTGCAGCCGCTGCCTGTCCTGCTTAGCAGCTGACTCATCCCGGGCCTGCAGTGTGCATGTGTGGAATGTGAGCCAAACTCTCCAACTCCCCTGCATTTATATTCTGATTGCTATTCAGTGGTGTATGATGTTGTATGTTTTGTGCTGTGTAAGCCCTGGTTCACACTGTTGCGATCTCTGAGCAGTGCGAGTTCAGCCACATGCTTGTATGGTTGAACTTGCATTAGATTTGGAAGAAAAAAGGCATATGTGCCTTCCTTCTTCCTGCAGTGGAATCTGGTCACATGGGTCTTCTCACCCATGCGATCAGATGCCTGTGTGAGTTCACAGATCGCAGTGCAGCTTGCACAGGGTAGTGTGAACTGGAAAGGTGGTGGAGGAATCGGCTCTGTAATCATGCTGGTTTCTGCACCGCACCATTGTGAGCCTGAGGTAAAGCGGACTTCCACCAATATGGGCACTGGTGAGGCTGAATTGATGCGGACTTGAAGGCTGCATTGATGGACACTGATCAGACTGCATTGAAGGGCAGTGCAGTCTATATTTCTCTGTGTGGGCAAAGTTATTGCTGGTATATTGTTTTTGTAGCACTATATATATATATAGGTATTTTACTAATAGCAATTTGGAATCCCTAGGAAACAATGATATCAAGAAAGAGAAAAGTTGAAACCTCTATTTCTTTGCTCTGCCACACTTCTAGCTCTTTCCCTTTCCCTTCCCAGAGCTGACATTTCTCTTCAGTCTTGTGCACTGGTTTTAGTTTTTATTGCTCTTATTTGCTGATCTCTGTTACGGCTATTTGCTCTCACAACTACCAGGGGGAAAAGGAGAAATATTTCTCCAATTCCCAGATAGTATCTTTGGCCAAACTGCTTTTCAATGAATTCATTTATATTTATTGGTTCCAGGTGTTACTTCTCCCATCATAAGTAACTTTTCTTAAAAGAAAGTGATCCACAGTGGCAGGGGCCTCCTGCAGGGACACCCCCATTCCCATTCTCTCTATATAGCAAATGCTCACTCACCTTTCAAGACACAGCTAACCAGTTCCTACCCTGGAAAGTCCCCCTTAGCTCCTTCAGGCAGTTGAAAGCTGATGAGCAGAAAGGAAGAAAACTGGACTAAGGACTACAAATGGAGACATCCCTGAGGATCATGCAATAAAGAGCTCACACTGCCCAGTGACCAGTGAGACCTGGGTTAACCCACCTTTCCCCAAATTCCAATTACTTGTGCATGTATATCATGTCATGATTTCTTTTCCATATCTGAGCATCACTTGTACTTTAATTTACTTATAATTTCTTAATATCTACTTGGGTTTTTTTTCACTTCATACTTGAGTAGCTGGGACTACAGACATCTGCCACATACTTGGCTATTTTTAGAGAGAGGGTCTCACTCTTGTTTAGGCTGGCCTTGAACTCCTGAGCTCAGGCAATCTACCCATCTAGGCCTCCCAGAGTGCTAGGATTATAGGTGTGAGCCACCACACCCAGTCTCCTTACATTTATTTTTAAAGAAATTTTACCACTATCATGATCTCTTGTCATAATTGTGATCACTTAATAGGTAAATTGCAATGGAAAAATAACAGCTGGGAACTAGTTCAGAATTCTGGCTCCGAACACACGCACACAATTTAAAAATCCAGTTCAGAGGCAAAAACCATCTTGCCCTTCTATGCTTCTGCTTCTACTGTTTGTCTTTCCTCTCTTTCCAGAGTGTTCTTGATTAACATGCCCCTTAAACCAGAAATAAAAAATAAACAAACAAATCTACACAGATCCTAGTCCCCAGGAAAACTGAGCTTCATGTGATGGGATGTTGTAGGGGATGAATGATGCCTTAGTTAACTATAATAAAGTCCATTATGGTAGCCAAAAATGGGAAAAATACAAACTTCCAACAATAGAGTATTGGTTCCATAAGCCATGAGATGCTTATATAATGAAATTGTATATAATACTTAAAAATTATGTTTTAGGGGAATGTAAGAGACATGAAGAGATATTTAAATCCCAGAAGACATTTGAGCAGCATAGTTGAACTATATAGATGACATATGACCTAGGACTTAAGATCCAGTATTCCTCAGCTTTGTCAGCTTCCATGGAACATCACATTAGTTCCTTGAGTTACAGAAAATAAAGATTTCATGCTCAAGTACATTGGAAAACCTCTTGATTAATCACAGTGAAATGAACTTCTTAGCTACTGAATTTCTTAACTCTTTTAATATGCTAATGTATATCACAAATCTCCAAGAAGAGGTGCTAGGGTGACCCATTTCTAAACCATGAGACTAGTGTCCTGGGGACCATATAAATAAACACTTGATGGATTGTATACACATATGGATCAATACAGAAGTCTAAAAAGCAGGCACAAAATGTTGGTGATTCAAATTGGCTGTTAGAAATATGGATGATTTTATAGGTATTATATTATTATTATTATTATTATTATTATGACCTCATCCTAGAAAAGTGCTATATACTTCACTGCTGATATCACTATGGTTACACCATGTCTCAGCAATGAGATGTGTAGCACTTTTTGTAGGATGAGTTCACAAACGTTATTGTAAGACCTCATATGACCAGGGGTCTGATGGCCATTCCAGAAATAGAATTCCAAAATTGCTTTGAAGGGTGGGAAAAAAAAAAAAAAAGAAAGAGAAAAATTGAGTCGGAGTGCAGGATATTCAAAAAACAGTGGACTTATGATTACTTTTTCATATGGTACAAGGAAAGAGCTGTGTGTTTGCTATGCCAGAATATAGTGTCTGTGTTAAGAATACAATTTGCAGTATCACTATCAAACTCAACATAAAGATAAATATAATTGTTTGGTCAGAGAAGTAAGAAAAGATAAAATATTAAAACTGAATCATACATTGACAACTCAGCAAAATACTTTTGTGAAGCAGAAGCAGCTAAATATTTTACCACTACAAGCAAGTTTTCAAGTTGCCAAGCTAATAGCAGACCATTCGTAGAGGGAGAATTTGTTAAAGAATGCCTTCTTGCTGTTTCCAAAGAGATGTGTCTAGAGAAGGCCGATTTATTTGGTACAGTGTCTGTCAGGACCTACAATTACAATTGATGAAATGGGAGACAATTTACATCAGCATTTGCAAAACTCCGCAAAAACACTTTCCTATTTTTCCTTGGCACTCAATGAAAGTAATGATGTTTGCGAGTCTGCACAACTTCTAATTTTTATTCATGGGACAAATGACTATTTCTAAGTCATAGAAGAGCTAGCTGCACTGCAGAGCACCAAGGAAACAACTACAGGAGAGGATATTTATGAAAAGGTTTGCCAAACTGTGAGTGGTTTGGAGCTAGACTTGGCTAAACTAGCCAGTGTGACAACTGATGGTG